>CM022954.1:44903842-45152823 GCA_012931725.1 Litsea cubeba
AGGGCTATTATAAAGTCTAGATTGCCTTAATTTACCATTTAACAATAATGTATATCTTCAAGGTTATAATTATTGGAGTTACTGAAGTTAATTTGATAAGTAGGACCCTTAAATATCACATTATTAATAGATAATGTTATTATTGGATTTAAGGCAATTTTTGTAGATCAATTCCTGTTTTAGACACTCTCTACTAGGATTTTTCGAAAAACCAGGGTCATTGTGGTATGATACGGTTCCTTTCTAAGCTAGAAAGCTAAATTTTGGAAATAAACAGTAAAAAGTAGGTTCCATGGTTAGCAGCGAGTTTCGGGATTCTCTGGAAAATGTCAAAATATCGTTCTCAAACTAACGAAGAAAAGAAAATGAGAATCTAATATTTACAAATAACCCCCCTAGCCTTTTCTCAAGTTACAAATAGGTCCTTCCTATGGTCAAAGTACCCCAATATTAATCCGGTATGAATCTATCATACAAAACTAGATTAATCAACTAATAAAAAGAATTATTTAAATAATAATCACACAAGAAAAATAAGAGATCTCACATTCTAGATACTACATCGATTGGATCTAAATAGTTTAAGAGCTCGATTTTATTGTTGTTATACTCATTGCTTTTGGTTTTTCATATGATTCTTCTTCTCTGTTAGAGGGGGTTTGATTTGAATTAGCCTGGAACAGATTTGATTTTCCTCAATTTGGACTTTTTGTTTGATTTTTAATTTGTTCTTACGGATTACGTGAATTTATATCTTTTCATTTTGATTCCGGATGTAGGCTATTATGTGATCTAAATTGTATCCAAATGCAAAATACCATGGACAACCATTTTGGTTATTGAAGTACTACAAGACTTCTGATTTAGTTGGAGCCAAAGATGCTACCTTTTGAAATCTCCCTCGCTAGCGTCACTAGCGCCGTCTCATTGATCAATTTAAATGTAGGTAATTTCTTAAATCTCTTTCTAACTCACTTTTTTTTTATAGATATTTTATGTACTTCTTCATCTTATCTTTTCTTTGATGCCCTGGGGTGATATATTATTGTTAAAAATGCAATCTTTTTCATGAATCAAAGGTGTGTTTCTCTTTTCTTTTTTTTCATTTTTGGTGTTTATTTTTAAATTAGCTCTTTTGGGTTTCATTTTTATTTTTTGGTTTTGTTGGAATTTGGGATTTTCTTTTGTCATTGATTGAATGTGGTTGCTACTTATTGTTGTAGTTTAACAATCATAGTCTAACTTAGTTCTCCATCTGATTCTTCCATTCCAAATACACTGAATGACCAAATTGCCTTTTATTGCTTTTTTTTTTATCAAGAGGAAGGATAGGAAAGGAAGAAAAAGCTGAAGAAAAGAAACATCAATCTCATTCTAATCATCATCCATTGCGCTGCACCTTGATACTTGTAGTTTTTCTAAATACTTCTAAAAATGTTTGTTAAATTTTTACTCATTGACTGACTACCTGTGTCCTTGGGTTATAGTGTCGCCCTTGTACTAGGCGCCCAATGTACAAACAAAAGAAAAAAAAAAAAAAAGAAAAAAGAAAGAAAGTTATAGCCTACCTAGGCTCATGACTAGTTTTATACCATGTGCCTCAAAATCATCTTTTTTACTTTCGCTTCTTTATATTTTTCTTTTTTATTTGGCATAATTTTCTATTATATTGATTTGATTTAAGATCGGCTCATATATTAGGGATTGTCCTTACCTCTGAATATATGATGAATGGATTCATTCATGCAGTTGATGGGATTAATTCTCCCCAGACTCATTTCTAAAATCTCTCGGAGTTCTAGCAACAATGCTTGGCATTTCAAGATCAGTATTGGAGCATCAGTTATTTGTTATGGATGAATTTGGGTCTTTATTATTTAGTTCTGATTGAATGTAGAAGTATCCACCTTACATCATTTCTGAATTTTCTTTTAATTGGTCGTACTTAGAAATTTTGAAAGATTTTAAAGATAAGTTGCAAACACCACAATAATTCATGTATTTTTACATCACTAAACTGATGTTTTACTAAAATGAACTCCCAAGTACGTAGAATGTCATTTAAGCTATCTCGTCTTGGAGGCAAAATAGGTAGAACCTATAGGTAAGAACCTAAATCCCACATGAAAGATAAATAATAATAATAATAATAATAATAAAATAATTATATGCATTGTCATCGTCAATGTTAGGCCTAAATTGGGTTTTATTATATTTTTATTCATGTTTAAAACTTGTATTTTACTTAGTTGATTCAGGGCGAGTCAAGTCCAATGGACTTAGTAAGGCACCATGTAGAATAGTCAATTGGGTTTTATTAGACTCGGTTACCTCTGAAGTTGAGTGGAGCTCCCAAGTTTTTCTCGCCAGATTTTCTTCTGCTAACCTCCCCACCCCTAAATCGAAAATATCCAATTGGCATACCCCATTAAAAAAAGATTACAAAAAATAGTCAACATCTCGGGCACAGGAAAACCGTAAAAGAAAAGCCCACATCCCGGGCACAGAAAATCAAAATATAAGTAGCCTATATTTCTTCATCCGACTTTTCCTCACTGTTGGATTGAAATCATGATAAAAAGATGCCGCTAAATCATTAAATTTTAATGCCATGGATCAAAAGCTTAGGATAATCTTATGGACTCAATATTTTGCATATAGGTAGTCCTTATATGGATCTTTCCATCCAATAGACTTCCATGAATATCATGCATTTCAGTATACCCAATTAGTAGAGGCATTTTTTTTCATAGAAAAACACCCAGCCATTCTGTAGCGCTCTCCTTTTATAGGCATACTAATATATTTTCAAAATATCATCAAAAGAAAAAAGAATCTCCATGAAATCATGAAAATAATTTAAATAAGATGTGCAAAATAGGAGGAATCCGAAAAATGAAAAAGATTTAACATTAACAGCATTTCATATTCATTTTTTTTATTTTTATAAATAAAAAAAATTATCTACTCTTTTTTTATTTTGGCTTGAGACAACACATAATAGGAGGTGGGGCCCATCTCTGGACACTTTGGGCGTCATGATCATTGCAGCGTCATCCGGTGGTGTACGCACGCGAATGTCTGCCAGACAGAATAAAAGCCTGCAACATATGACGTCAGCTATTCAGACCCGGGCCCTTTTTCTGGTTACAGTGGAGAGAGCCTGCCACTGTTGCAATTGTACTGTGTCTCTGTGTTGCCTTCAAAACCACTGCTTTTTCTCTGTCTCTCTGTCTCTCTGGTCTGGTCTAATAAATTTGACCCGAATTGGATCCGACTTCAACCCTAAAAAGTGGCTATAGATGGCAATGGGTCAGGTTAAACAGGTGGCCATGGGTTTGATCGGTGTATTCTTTTGTGTTTAGGATGAATATAAATTTGTGAGTTCTTATTTAACCCATCCAAATCTGAGCCTCTAATTAGGGTTTTAGGTTTATTGTTGTTATTTATTGGGTAAGGTTCGGGTTCACTTTTTATTTTCACTTTGTTAATAAATGGCTTCGGATCACATAATATCCATTCTTTCAGTACGTACTTCCAACTTAACATAAATGCAATCTAAACTCGACAAACTGCACTGTGAATAAGCAGCCAAACATCAACCTACTTGTTGATTAGGGTTTGGATCGAGCCCTTTGTATATCATTATCATCCTCAATAATTTACTTTAACCCACCCATTTGCCACCCCTTAGACCATGCAGTGGATCTCTTTACCCAAAAAAAAAAAAGCCCATGCGGTGGACCCAAACCCGCACCCAACCTAAGAGTAGATTCAAATCTTGGGTATATTCGAGTTCTTGGGTATTTGGGTACTATTTCATTTCTATAACTTCTCCGATTCAATGTCCAAACTGAGTTTGAGTTCCATATGCCATGAGCACGTGTGCTCAGAAGATTAGTCCTAATGGGTTAATGCCATGGGGATACTTTTGTTCTATATACAAAACCAATATATGCACCAGGCAAATACCAAATTAGTATTTTCCTTCATCATCATCAAAGTTTTGCCCCAACTATGTTTGAAAAATTAGCCTCCTCGCTTAGAAACTGAAATAATCACTCTCTAGCCCTTTTCCACAAGTAATGAGGAAAAGGTTCGGATATCATCTAAATATTGTCAATTGAAAATATCAAAAGGAGATTTGTGAGGGAAAATAGAAATCTTTTAAAAAAATCTATAAAAATAATCTTGAAGTACTTTATATTGATTCTATGTTATTTTTTTATTGTCATGATTATTCAAACTACCTATGTTTTGCTACATCTTTCTAATAATATTTTGATAAAACCACAAAATTTGAAATATCTCAAGATAGTTTTTAGATGAAAATTCCCCAAGAATGTATTATGAGAAAACCCAAAAAAGTGAAATACCCAATATGTTTTTGAGATGATAATCTCCCCAGTATGATATATAAAAGTGAGAAATGCCCTTCAATCACACATTCCAGAAAGTTAAAAAGCCTGGTAGCATGCTTCGCTCAAAAATTTAGCAAGTGGAGTTCAGCAAATACTCAATTGAGAAATTGAAATGATTTTAACATTTTTTTCCTTTTCTAGCTAAGAGAAGGCATTACATTAAAAGGAATATAAAGAATTACAACTAACAGCAACTGCACAAGTGGTAGAAGAGGTTTTTTTTTTTTTTTTTACCTAGCCAAGGGGACTGAGACCTAAAAGAGAGCCCGCATACAAAAGGGAAGACAGCCCCCGCACAAGCGGGAAGAAGGCCCACCACATATGTGAGAAGAAGTGGCGTACCAAGGGTTCGAATCCTGAACAGCCAAGTGAGAACTGTTGTCATTTACATAGAGGTAAGTGCCCTTCACAGTAGAAGAGGTGCTGTACTCCTTAAATCCTTCCAGAATCATTCTATTTTATGCAATGTGCCACTTTCTTGTACAAACATTTTTTCCCATTTGTCTGAGTCATCTAAGTCTTTGTTAAGTGGTGTCCGAATCAACCCAGTCTTAGCAGAGTTAAACTGAGCCCAACAAGAACTCATTAGGCACTAAGTTTCTCATTAGTCTTTACTTTTTCTCCTATTGATCTACATTTACTGGGTCGAGTTAATTTATTCAACTACCACTACTATTGGGTCTTAATGACCCAATGAGGCCCATCCTGATAGTATCCGCGTCTGTCATGTTTTAGCCTTCTACATAGATATATTGGGTCGAACATTTAATGAAAGCTGGACTGGGATGGGTCTTTTTTGTTGGACTTGGACCCAAATTATGCTTGACCATTTAGAAAAGGGTTCAGCCCTCCAACAACCCTTATTAGCAAACTTTTAGGGTTGTGTCAGTCCGGATTAAGCCAATGTGAGTGTATTGTGAGACTTGCAACTACAGGGGGAGAGGGTTTTGGAAGATTACTGTGAGACCTACTGTTATACCCCGTCCCGAGTTAATCCTGATTAACTCTAATTAATCGAGATTAATATGGATTAAGCATGATTAGTCAAATTAAATGATGATTAGTGATTGGAATGGATCTAATTAGTCTTGAAAGACTAAATTAAGTTTAATGGGATGATTTACAAGACATTAACTTGATTAAATTGTGGTTTGACTCAAAATAGAATTGGGTTAATGCTTGGGGGTGTAAATGCAAAAACTGCATTATTATGACTAAGCTCATATGAAGCATGAGTTGGAGAGATGGGAGTGCAACAGTGAGAGAGTGCCAGCAGCAGCTCCATGCCTTCGTTTCTTTCTTCTTCCTTCTTCTTCGTTTCTTTCATTCTTTGGTTAAGTGTTTGAAGTGAGGTATTTTACCAGGGAGTTATTGACAGAGAAGTTGACATTGTCTTCTTCATCATCTTCTTCATAATTGCTTCAAGCTTCTATGGTTTCTCTTGGTAGAACACCAAGGTTTCAATTTGGTGTTTTGGTGATACATAAAGCTTGGAAACAAAGGGGTTTTTGTGTTAAATCAAGTCCAAGGCAAGTATAAGCACATATTTATGATTGGAATGTTAAATCATTATAGGATATTATCATCATATGTAATTTCTATTGGTTATATTACATTTATGATTTCAGCCCTATGTATGATTAATTTACATGTGTAGGATTAATTGATTGGAGAAGAAGATGGGTAAATGGTATTTAAATGAGTTAATTTCTGAATTTTAAGAAATAAAGCCTATTGATTTAATCAAGGCTGTTCGTACTGTTTATACCTCCATAGGTGTTAATCAAGGGGACTTTAATGTACAAATTATATATAACTGTGACGTCCATCGAGAATAACACAAGTATATTAAATAACTGAGGATTACACCCATTTGGATGGTATTTGTTTAATTAAATTTAAACACTGAATTATGTCCAGATTGGATTATAAATTGAATTGAGTCCTAAAAGGATTAATATTGAGTTATATCCGTTCATTGTGATTAAATAGAAATTAAATAAAATGACTTGTATTATACATTGAGTCTGGCACAACATAGTGATTTTTGTATCTAGCTGCAGCAGATTATTTGGGAGTGTCCGAATCTCCGTGGTGAGATCAGTGATCTCTGTATAAGACACTGAGTAGATACCACTTATTTGATAAGTCCTTGAGGCCTGAGTCATGAATGATGCGCTCTTCAGTCGTGCCAATATAGGCAATTCTTCCTTTTTAGGGAGATATAATTTGATTTAAAAATGCTATTGTAGTTTGCCAAATTATATATAGACTCACATTGTTACTGGTTACGTACTCCTTCCTATTTAGGAAGATGGTAATCCTTCCTTTTAAGGAAGATGTGGAACTGATTTGTAGATTGTAAATCATAAAGATTTTTACTGATATTAAAAATGTTATTGGTTTTAGTCTAACATTGAATTAGACAAATTGATACTGTTTATTTTATTTAGGTCTAATGATTAATTAGACACATTGAAAATATGATTAGCATATGAAATCGTAGAACTGTTTGTACATTGCTAAATTATAAATTCACAGTGTTATTGATGGCATTACAGGCACAACTGTTATTGCCGGTCCTTCAGAGGCCACAATGTCAACAGGAGCAACCAATCCAGTTTCTTCAGAAGGACTAGTTGAGTAGAAATGAAATAGTGTTTGGAAGAGATCTTTTATAAAACCTTTAAGTATTGTTCATATTGTAAATACAGTTTTGTTTATATTCCGCATAATGTGTAATTTGATATCCCTTGTGAATTTTATGTTTAAAGTTCACGGGAGTAAGTATGGTCACCACTCGGGATTAACTCGTTTTAAATTTTATCTCGGGCTCGGGTCGTGACACCTACTAGCCTTCGGATCGATCCCTTGCAATTATAGGAGGAGGGGGGCTTGGAAGATTACTGTGAGACCTACCACCCTAAACTGACATTGATTCAAAATTTCCAAATCCAACTTGGTCATACAACATGAGCCTCATACCCATTCCCGAATTACAAACACTCATCCCATTGAGCTATCACTTATCCCTCCCTCAATGGTACACCCGCCGACTAGCCTCTGATACCACTTGTAGGATCTTACACCTCATTGAGCTACCACTTATCCCAAAATCAATTGGTGATGAGAAATGACACAATAATGGTTTTATGGTGAGGACGAGCACTACGTCAAAAACGTCCAAAATGGCACACTATTAGGCGCTGTAAAGACTCGGTCCCTGCTGTGGTTATTTTTACCACATGCCTATTTAAAATACCACTGGCTTATTTGTCATTTTCAGAAGTTAATTCAGTTGGCGCCAAAATCACCCCTTTTTACTTCTCTCCGTACGCGCTCCTCTCTCTCTATCAGTTTCCCTCTCCCGCTCCTTACACTTTCTCCTAATCTCTGCGGCTTTCTCATCTCCCGTCGTTCTGGCCAGACGTGTTCATCTCTGTGGCTTCCCTCGTCTCTGCGGCTTCTCTGCAGCCTGACGTTCTCATCTCCCAATTTCTCTCTCGATTTGGTACTTTCTCATCTCTATCTCTTTATGTTGTTCTTGGGTTAGATGTCGCTGCAAAGAATAGAGTTCAGACGTAGGACATTAATAAAGAGGAATTTATTTTTTGCCATGGCAAGAGAAAGATAATAATCTTTCCCCTCAGCTTCCTTCCTCTCCATCTCTTTGAAAATCTGATCGAAGACTCCCAGAAGGGGAAAAAAAGGACAAAACCCTAGTTTCTGGTTTTCATCCCATCAATTAATAATCTCCATTCGCTATATTCCCGATCAATAGATTTCTCAATTCAATTCGCTCATGGCCTCTGGATCATCCCGTCGAAACTCCTCCGGATCAAAACATCTAGATTTCAGCTCTGACGATGTTATCTGCTCCATTGATGACTTCAGCAGCCAAGATGCCTAGCTACAATGGAAGGCGAATGGATTCTACCATCAATAGCAGTTCTGGAATGGTATTCGTCAATCTTTTTTTTTCTGTTCCAGTGTTCGATTTCTCCTTCTTTTTGTGCTTTCTTGTATTTGGGGATCGTCTGTTTTTCTATTGCTCTAAAGATATCCTGAACAGTTGAGAATTGGTCTGAATTAGATGACCTAGAGCTTTGGAATTTGTAAATTTGATGAACTTCGCTGCAGATTTGTTCTGCGTGATGTAGGAATTTTTTTTCTTTTGAAAATGAAGCTTTTTGTTTGGTGAGTCGATCATGATTTTGCTTTATACGCTGAATCATGAAGCTGGTTCCTTTTTTTTTTTTATTCTATATGCTAAGGCGTTAAATTTCAGTAAGTATATGTAATGATGTTTAGTAATTGAGCTTCATGATCATGACTTCTTGAAGGCTTTCTTGTTCTTGCAATTGGGCTATTTATTTTTTATTTTTTGTTGATGAGAATAGTGTAATGCATAGGGATCGGAATGAATGAAGCATAGGTGGAAACAGTTACAGTCCCAAATCGAGATGCAGGGCTTGCCCCTCGCTACAAGGAAATCTCCACATCCCTGGTCCTGTCTGAACTAGGAATATCTCCTTAGACCAATAAACAACTTGGGATTGCTTGTATTCTTTTACTACAACAGGGAGGACCTTTTTTCAGCCTTTTTATAGCCAGGCTGTTAAAACTTTAACAAGATTTCCATGAGATTCGTCAGCACTATCTATCAGTGCATATTATATTACCTTTAAGGCGCTATTTGAGATGAGATTTCACTAATGACTCCTAAGCGACGATGCAATTTATGAAGAAATTTGGGCAAAAATGAAAAATCAGATCTGCCCCAATCTCCTCTGTTTTTGGGAGAAATTTGCCCAATCTCGCTAAGGTAGTGAATCGCAGTGAGTCCTCATCTCTATTCTGTCTATTCGTTTCATTGTTGTTTTTTTTCTTCTTCTTCCTTAGGCCTGCAATCCTCTCTCTGCAGTCTTTGCAGCCCTATCTCTGCTCACGGATTTGATAACCACCTCAGGTATGATTGTTTCTTATCTATGTAACTTTAGGTTGTATATTTGTTTGTATGACAATAGATTTTTTATTTTTATTTTTTGTATGTTGAAGGTTTTACCAAACCTTCTATTTAGGCCTTAACACAGGCTAAGGTCCTTTCTCAGATTCTTATATGAATACGAAACACAGATAATTAAACTAATTAATTAACCTAAGTCCAAATAAAAATAAATCACCACAAAATAGGAAGAGACACAGGTTTTTACGTGGAACACCCAACTCGGGAAAAAACCACGGGTGACCACCGAAAGCAAAGCACTATAATATGAAGATTACAAGTGAACGCACTAGACCTTTGACGCAATTATAACTCAACTTAAAAGGACTATGAAGAACTTGCCGACGACCCGCCGTTCACCTTCCACGTGCTAGCTTGAAACCCACCTTGAATGCCCCTTCAAGGTGCTTGATCACCGGGAAAAAGAATAAGTCTTCAGCACAATCTCTCTTGCACAATTAAGCCCACAAAACTCTCCAGAGATGAATCTTAAAACTCAAGTGAATAACATATCTTCTATATCTTGTTTGTGGATGCAAGGGGTTAATAAATAGCCCAAGGTTCGTGCAAAATCCTCTTAGAAATAAAACAGGACTCTTATAAGAAGTTTGGAAATGCAGCAAACAGGAGTCCCGTTTGGGACAGAAACTCCCAGCTCGCTATAGCGAGCTTCAGTCTCGCTATATAGCGAGGTTCATTCTCGTTATAGCGAGATTGGGTTCTGTCAAAGCACCTGTAGCCTGATGAGTTTGTCCGGGAAAGTCTCTTTTGAGGTCTTTTGATTACTTTGGAACACTTTTAAGTGTATCAAGGTCTTCCGAAGAGGTCTTCACAAACCAAAGGCTTCCTTCACAGTCCTATTCTAAAAGAAATAGAAAATACAACTCGATTGGGACTCTGAGTTTTGTTCAAGATAAAGAATTAGCCAACTAAAATTCTAACAATCTCCCCCTTTGGCAATTCATGAACAAAACTCCTAATACAAACTAGATCTCTTATCCCAGTACAAGATACCATAAACTTAAACAGACTGTTAAACAGATGAATCCACTTGTCTGGAATTGTAAACTGTCCAAAATGCAAACCTGAAATAAACCGTGGGAAAGAACAAGCATAATATCACAGAAATAGAATTAATCAGTTTGTTAAAAAATCTGTCTAAGTCTAAGACATAAGGTACTCCCCCTTTTTGTTTATAGGATTGACAAAGCAGCATATCAGAAAACAAGGGAGGAATATGGTAGCAAAGATAAAGAAACCAAAATGAAAAAGCAGAGATAAATTACAGCAATGTAGAAAGATCACTGATGGCGAAGCTGATTGAATATGTCTGTTATGTGATTACGGAGATCAGTGAAGCCAGACGTTATCCTGCCATCCAATTGTTCAATCTGAATAGATTGGTCATACACTACATGTTCTAAAGCGAGGAGACGATTTTCAACTGTGTTTTCATCGACATTTTCAACTGGAACTTGAGCTTGCTCCCCCTGAATACAATTTCGAACATGAGTGTCGGACATGGCTCTTGTCCTGCCATCTATCTTTTGTCCTTTTGTAACAGGCATTTCATGTGGGTAGACATGGCAATCGGCATCAATCAACAACTTGCTAATCATTGCTCCAAACGAAAGTTGAAGCTTCCGAGGTTCATCAAATATCTTCAACATGCAGTCAAGAATCGTACGCGGAATATCGACCGATGTGCCTGTACCCAAGTAGTAGAGAAGGAGCGCCTGGGTTGGAAGAAGATCAGAGGAATGTCCTCGAGGCTCAATGTTATGGACAACAAACGTGTTAAGCAGGTGATAATCAGATTGCAACCCAGAAATTTTCAGCACTGGAGGAGACCATTCAGTTGGTTCTCCACAAAGAACGGTAGCCACTTCATCTAAGAGATGAACTTGATTGTCCAGATCAGGAAAAGGGTAGAGTGGTTGATCAGGTCGCCGGAGTTGTAGCAAAGTGGCGATTGTTTTCGCATCAACGGAGATAGTCTTTCCTCTAACAAATGTGGGGAATCCATCTTCTTTAACTTCAAACATATTGCAGTAAAATTCTCGTACCCATTATTCAAAACATTCATTTATCAAATTCATAAGTAGCATGAGACGATTTTGATAAAGCCATTGAGTGAAGTTTGAAGCAGTTAGAAAATTTTTGAACAACAATTCTCTCAAAAATCACTGTTCGATCTTTGAAGCTAGAGTCGAAACGAGCGGAACTCTCAGCATCCCTAAACCGATCAACATCATACTGAGATGAGGAACTAGCAGGACGCTTTCCTTTTGAAGATTTGGAGCCATGCTGATACCAAGAAGATGCAAGAAAGCACATAAAATAGTGTAGATATTCATTGAGGTAATATCACAAACACCTTGTGTGCATACATGCATAGAATAATTTCCAACAAAATTTGACAATCTTCCAAAAGAACCCAATGGGTAAGGTAATACAAAGAGAAGAATGAACTGAAATCCATCAAAGAAACAAAGTGATCTTTAAAAAAATGCAAGCCATTCCATAGAAAATGATCCAGTCTTTAGAGAGAGTCCACCAATCTTACATGAAATTAGAAAATGGGAAATACCAAACTAGGAGAAATTTTCTTCAATGTCCACATTTGATAATAAAGTGTCAAAACAAACAATCCTTGACCAAACAAACCAATATAGGCAAAGTATGAAAAAAGATTGGTGAGAAGAAGAAGAGATAAAGATCATACCTTGGTAAAGAGGAAGGAGCAAGGATTGGAGTTGCTAAATGAGAAAGACACGATGAGCAATGTAGTGGTGATAGAGAGAAAAAAAAATCAAAAAATGGTGGAGCAAGAAACCCTAGTAGCTTGAGAGAGAAAAAGAGGAGGAAGAGAGAAAGAGGGCCAGGCTCATTTTTAAACGAGTTCTGTAGTCTCGCTATAGCGAGACTACGTTCTGGAATGGGTTCTGTAGCGCACTGTCAGTGTGGTTTCCCTTTTTTTTTATTTTTTAATAAGAGAAAAACTTTTAAAAGTGTTGTCCATCTACAAAAATATCCATGGATAAGCTCAAGAAATGCACAATTTAAATGATAGTGATAGTGTGTGAAAAATGATATGCTCCCCTTCAAAAATTTTTTTTTTTTTAAATGATCCGTCATAGGTGGCTTTCACACTATCGGACATGGTAGCCTTCTCCATCGAAACTTACCAATCAGTGGAAGCTATCACTCATGACCGTAGGCAGCCCTGATCCTCTGGTCATATACATATCGCTATTTTCCTTTCTTTTTTTTTAATTATTTCTTTTAAAATTTTTTTTTATGAACCGTCCTGGGTGACTTTCACACTAGCAGTCATGGTAGCCTTCTCCAACGAAACTTACCAATCAAATTGGAAGCTATCACACATGTCTGTAGGTAGCCCTGATCCTCTGATTCAAGAAAAAATATGTTCCTCATGAATTTTTTTTTTTTTTTTAAGTTCAGAGGGGCACGTTCATAGTGGCAAAAAAAAAAAATGATATCAGTAAACTGTACACTATCATAAACAAAATCACATGCAATAATAATCATAGATGAGAGTGAGCATTGTGCATGTGCATAAAACTAGAGTATAACAGAAATTTAAGGAAGGGAGGAAATCCCTAGAGACTTGCGAAGGGATTCAAATCGATTTGGGTCCAGAGGTTTGGTAAAAATATCAGTCAGTGGATTTTCGGTAGGAACTTTGTCCAGGACAATGATCTTCTCTTCGACTAACTCACGGATAAAGTGATGCCTAATATCAATGTGTTTGGTTTGGGAATGCTGTACAGGATTTTTTGATATGTCAATTGCACTTTGATTATCACAATAAACAGACATAGTATCCTGAGGAATTCCATAGTCAGCCAACATTTGTTTTCATCCAAAGAAGTTGAGTACAACAACTACCAGCAGCAATGTACTCGGCTTCAGCAGTGGATAAGGAAGTCGAAGTCTGCTTTTTACTGTGCCAAGCGACCAAGTTATTTCCAATAAAGAAGCACCCACCAGTCATGCTTTTTCGATCATCGACACTTCCTCCCCAATCAGCATCTGAATATCCAGTAATATTTGTATTTGTGTCTTTGGTTAGCCAGATACCAAAGTCAACAGTCCACTTATATATTTCATGATTCTTTTAATAGAGTGAATGTGTGATTCCTTTGATTTTGACTGATAACGAGCACAGACTCCAACACTGTAAGCGATGTCAGGTCGGCTGGCAGTGAGATAGAGAAGACTCCTGATCATGCTTCTGTAGAGTGTTCCATTCACATCTTTGCCAGACGCATCAATGCTCAATTTCACATTTGAGCTCATTGGAGTTCTCGAATGTTTAGCAGATGTCATCCCAAATTTTATCAAATGTTACGAGCATATTTTGATTGAGATACAAAAATTCCATTGTCATACTGCTTGATCTGTAAGCCAAGAAAGAAGGAGAGTTCTCCAACCATGCTCATTTCAAATTCACTCGACATATTATCAGAAAAATGTTCAACTAGCAACTGATGAGGTAGATCCAAAGACAATATCATCCACATAAATTTGAGCAATTAACATGTGAGGAAGTTCTTCTTTGATGAATAAAGTCTTGTCTACACTCCCTCTTTTGAAATCGTTTTCCAATAAAAAGACAATTAGCCTTTCATACCATGCTCTTGGAGCCTGTTTAACCCATAGAGAGCTTTCTTGATTTTAAACACATGATCCGGGTAATGAGGATCTTGAAATCCTTTGGGCTGTTCCACATAAGCTTCCTCATTCAAGTACCCATTCAAAAAAGCACTCTTAACATCCATCTGATAAAGTTTGATATGAAGAAAATAAGCGATAGCGAGTAACAGACGGATAGATTCCAATCGAGCAATAGGGGCACATGTTTTCATCAAAATCAATGTCATCAATTTGAGTATACCCCTGGGCAACCAGCCTAGCCTCGTTCCTTATGACCTGACCTAATTCATCGGTCTTATTCTTATATATCCACTTGGTGCCGATTACATTGGTGTTGCTCGGTCTAGGAACTAATTCCCACACACAGTTTCTCTCAAATTGTTCAAGTTCCTCATGCATCGCATTAATCCAACAATCATCAAGAATGGCTTCTTTTATATTTTTCGGTTCAATGGAAGAAATATAGTAAAAGTTACTTACCTCATCGCGTACCTGTTTTCTAGTCTTAAGAGACTCAGTTGCATCTCCAAGCACTTGAGAAATAGGGTCGCTCTTCATTACCTTAGATACAGGGCGCGAACTCTTAGATGCACTTTTTTCTTCGAAATGCTGCATGATGTCCATAAGATCAGAAGTTGATTTTGATTGATCAATTTGCTTATCTTTGGAATCATTATCTTTTGATGTTGTAATTGGATCTTTAAGCTTGCTTGAACTTGTGTTATTATCCTGTGTTAAAGTAGGGGAACGAGTTACTTCATCATCATCAGAAAAGTAATATGAAGTTCCTGCATCATCAACAACCATATTAATCGACTCCATAACTGTAGAATTTCTGAGATTATAAACCCGATAGGCCTTACTCGACATTGAGTAACAAAAAAAAAATCCCTCGTCACTTTTGGAGTCAAATTTGCTTAGGTGTTCCCTATCCTTTGGGATGTAGCACTTACTCCCAAAAGTTCAAAAATACTTGACAGTTGGTTTGCGTTTACACCAAATCTCATATGGGGTCGATTTTGTTCCAGGCCGTAGGTAAACTCTATTAATAATATGAACTGCTGTGTTTACTGCTTCAGCCCAGAAACGTTGAGGAATTTTCTTACTGTGTAACATCATGAGTGCCATCTCTTGGACAACACGATTTTTTCTCTCAACTCACCATTTTGTTATGGTGTTTTTGGTGTAGAAAATTCATGTTTTATACCATGCTTGGAACAAAAAGACTCAAAATAAGAGTTTTGAAATTCAGTTCCATGGTCTGAACGAATACGAACTACACCACCAAAGGTTTTTCCTTTATCATTAATGAGCAAAGTCCATAAATCAAGAAAAACTTCAAAGGTTTCGGACTTTTCTTTTAGGAAACGAACCCATGTAAGCTTCGATAAATCATCAACAGTTAGAAATATATATTTCTTACCGCCAATGCTTTCAGATTTTGTAGGACCCATGAGATCCATATGAAGTAATTCAAGCGGCCTGGTGGGGGTTAAGGCATCAAGCTTTTTATGTGAGGACCTGATTTGTTTTCCAATCTGACAAGGACCACACACAATTGTGTGGGCTTTTAAACGTTTGGGCAGCCCTATAACAGTTTCATTTTTTGCCAAGTTATCTTGGTCCTTATGATTAACATGGCCTAAATGTTGATGCCACAAATCTATGTCATTGATTATAGCTGCATGACATGATATGGTATTCTCTGTGGCAACGACATAACAATTGTCAGAAGTACGCACGCCATGGAGAACATTATTTCCCCTTTTATCAACAATTAGACAGTCATTAAGAGAGAAATGAACTTCATGTTGTGAATCACACAATTGGCTGATGCTTAACAGATTAGCTTTCAGACCATTAACAAAAAAAAACATTTGATAAAGAGGACATACCTGGAATCGAAACTGTACCTTTTCCGATTATGTTTGATTTGCTTCCATCCCCAAATTTTACACTACCTCCATTACAGCTTTCCAATGAGGTAAACAAGGATTTGTTTCCAGTCATGTTTCTAGAACATCCGCTATCCAAGTACCAAACTTGCGAATTTATGGCTGTGAGAGCAGTAAGGACCACATTGCAGCGAAGATCAGACTTAATAACCCAGATAGATTTAGTCTTGATCTTTTGAGGAGTATAATTCCTCATCCCACGCTGATTATGTATTTGTTGTTTAAGTTGATAACAATGTAGTCTTATGTGCCCTTTTATTCCACAAAAGTGACAGATTGGAACAAATTTGGGTGTAGACACATTTTTAGATGCTCTAGAGTTCGCAAGGTGAGTGTTTGGGTTAGCACTCATGCTGGATTGCAAAGCTGATCCTTTAACAAAAACAAATTTACCTGATTGCTTGGTTGAAGAAGACTCAGAAATAAATCCAAGTCCTGTATTATGTTTATCACTTCTTTGTTACATCAGAATCTCATCAAGAGTCATGGATCCTTTGTTCATTCGATCAAGCGAGGACTTGGCTGAAATCAATTCTGTTAGAGCCATCCTAAGTTTTCCACAGACATCTTTTTTCTCAGCCTCCAGCAGGTTGTACTCAGTTTGCAAGGAATCCAGTTCTTTTTTAACAGTCTCATATTGTGTAGTTGTGGAATCCTTTTCTTTGCCTGCAGCAATAACTTTGTCAGATAAAATCACACGTTGAGTTTCTAACTGGGTTACCTTGATGCGGGCACCACTTAGTTCAGAAGCAATGATTGCGTTATGAGATTCTGAATCTTTCAGCTTTTGAGAGAGCTTATCGTTTATACGAGATAAACGTAACGAATCTTTGAGAAGTTTCTTATACGCTACTTCAATATCCTGTTCTTCATCAGAAAGATCATCAATGTTTGACTCGTTATCTGACTTGGAATCCTTGTCAGATAACCCCTGCTCAAGAGATGAGTTAGTACAAGATATAAAAGCAACGAACTTAGCAGACTCAGATTGTGACTCAGAGTCACTGTTCTCATTCTCTGATTATTCTTCCCAAGAAACATTCAAGGCTTTTCCTTTGTTTTTCTCCAACCTGTTGGCACATTTAGAAGCTGGGTGACCAAAACCTTGACATTCAAAGCATTGAATGGGTTTGGGATTCATCTCTGGAGAGTTTTGTGGGCTTAATTGTGCAAGGGAGATTGTGCTGAAGACTTATTCTTTTTCCCGGTGATCAAGCACCTTTAAGGGGCATTTAAGGTGGGTTTCAAGCTAGCACATGGAAGGTGAACGGCGGGTCGTCGGCAAGTTCTTCACAGTCCTTTTAGGTTGAGTTACAACTGCGTCAAAGGTCTAGTGAGTTCACTTGTAATCTTCATATTATAGTGCTTTGCTTTCGGTGGTCTCTACCACCCGTGGTTTTTTCCCGAGTTGGGTCTTCCACGTAAAAACCTGTGTCTCTTCCTATTTTGTGGTGATTTATTTTTATTTGGACTTAGGTTAATTAATTAGTTTAATTATCTGTGTTTCGTATTCATATAAGAAACTGAGAAAGGACCTTAGCCTGTGTTAAGGCTTAAATAGAAGGTTTGGTAAAACTTTCACGTGGTATCAGAGCAAGTTGCACAACTCTAAAGTGCGATCCTCTCAGATTTGATCTATGGAATTCACCAGGGAAGGCACATCTACCACCAAGCCTCCATTGCTTGAAGGTAGTAGCAATTATGCTTACTGGAAGGTAAGGATGACTGCGTTTTTACGTTCTCTTGATCATGATGTTTGGCAAACAGTGGTGAATGGTTACAAATCACCAACAATGGTTGTTGAAGGGAGAACTGTTCCCAAACCAGTAGCTGACTGGACCCAAGGAGAAAAGAATCAGACCCATTGGAATGATAGGGCTATGAATGCTATGTACAATGGCGTTTCTCATTCAGAATTTCGGAGAATCTCAACTTGCACCACTGCAAAAGAGGCTTGGGATCTTTTAAGAACAGTGCATGAAGGCATTGATATAGTCAGGCAAACCAAAACTCAAAATTTGACATCTGCCTTTGAGACTATACATATGAAAGATGATGAAACTTTTGATGAGTTTAATGCCAAACTCGGTCATATTGTTAATTCAAGTTTCAATCTGGGAGAACCATTTCCAGATTCGAAAGTGGTAAAGAAAATTCTTCGATCTCTGCCTGAAAGATTTCAGTCCAAAGTGATTGCCATTGAGGAACACGCAAATCTCAATGAACTTCCTGTTGAGGAACTTGTTGGAAATTTACAGACTTTTGAAGCAAATCACTGCCCTAGTAAAAAATCCAAGGGTATTGCCCTCATGTCTTCTAAAGCTAACAATGATGATGAATCTGATAATGATTTTGATGATGTTGAACTTGAGGCCTTGTTTGTTAAACGTTTTAAGAGATATCTGCATAAAAATAAACCAACTCTCAAAAAGGAATTCCCAAAGA
This sequence comes from Litsea cubeba, assembly GCA_012931725.1. Classification (NCBI taxonomy): domain Eukaryota; kingdom Viridiplantae; phylum Streptophyta; class Magnoliopsida; order Laurales; family Lauraceae; genus Litsea; species Litsea cubeba. The sequence continues at coordinate 44,922,349 of CM022954.1, forward strand.
ACAAAGGCTTCAATAAAACAAAGGGTGTGACCATGTATGATAAAAATTCATCCCAAACTGTTACCAAACCTTCTATTTAAGCCTTAACACAGGCTAATGTCCTTTCTCAGATTCTTATATGAATACAAAACACAGATAATTAAACTAATTAATTAACCTAAGTCCAAATAAAAATAAATCACCACAAAATAGGAAGAGACACAGGTTTTTACGTGGAAAACCCAACTCGGGGAAAAAACCACGGGTGGTAGAGACCACCGAAAGCAAAGCACTATAATATGAAGATTACAAGTGAACTCACTAGACCTTTGACGCAGTTGTAACTCAACCTAAAAGGACTGTAAAGAACTTACCGATGACCCGCCATTCACCTTCCACGTGCTAGCTTGAAACCCACCTTGAATGCCCCTTCAAGGTGCTTGATCACCGGGAAAGAAAATAAGTCTTCAGCACAATCTCCCTTGCACAATTAAGCCCACAAAACTCTCCAGAGATGAATCTTAAAACTCAAGTGAATAATATATCTTCTATATCTTGTTTGTGGATGCAAGGGGTTAATAAATAGCCCAAGGTTCATTCAAAATCCTCTTAGAAATAAAACAGGACTCTTAGAAGAAGTTTGGAAATGCAGCAAACAAGAGTCCCGTTTGGGACAGAAACTCCCAGCTCGCTATAGCGAGACTGCATTCTGTCATTGACAGAACTGCTCCTCGCTATAGCGAGGTTCAGTCTCGCTATAGCGAGATTTGGTTCTGTCAAAGCACCCGTAGCTTGATGAGTTTGTCCGGGAAAGTCTCTTTTGAGGTCTTTTGATTACTTTGGAACACTTTAAGTGTATCAAGGTCTTCCGAAGAGGTCTTCACAAACCAAAGGCTTCCTTCACAGTCCTATTCTAAAAGAAATAGAAAATACAACTCGATTAGGACTCTGAGTTTTGTTCAAGATAAAAGAATTAGCCAGCTAAAATTCTAACATATGTGTTTGTGCATGTTGTGATGGTGGTGGTGTGATTGTTGCAATGGATAGATGGAGGGGTTTTTTTTTTTAGGTTTCAGTGGTAGTTCTTTTTTTTTTAAATGTTAGAAGATCAACTGGTTTTTTTTTTTTTTTTAAAGATTTCAGTGTAGTTTAGCTCGCCTTTGGAATATAACCAACATCAAAGCAGTGGCAAGAGCTGCCAGCTGACTCAGAAGCCTTTTCAAGGTTCCATCAATCTTGTATTGAGCTTATTAGGGTAATTTGAGCTTCTTAATTAAACTAATATTTTGGGTAGAAATCTTATAAATTCAAAATTGTTCATTTGCATCAACATTACTTACATTGAGTTTTTTTTTCTGATAGGGGCCCACCATGGATTAATCCAAGCCCAATCACATTTCACAAACACTAAGGGCACATTTGGTAACGGAAGAAGAACCCTCTCTTTGGATGAATCCTTGGTGCCACAAATTTAGACTTCTTTTAGGAAGGACTTAGGAGGGAGGGGGTTCATCGCATTCCACGTTTGGCTAACACAAAGGAATCAGAGATGATTCCTTCAAGCCAACATTTGGTAATGGGAGAGAAATCCACGGTAAAAAAAAAAATAATGATAAACAAGTCATAGTTATCTCCATCTCAAATTCATTATCACCACCCTTCATATCTTATATCCCAAATCACCATCTTCAATTTAACCCACCCCATATCCTAAACAATGACAAATATAAACTTTTCGAACTTGGAAAAGTATTTTTGAAAAATTTGACACAGTCTCCCCTTGACGGGAGGGCATTTCTATTTATTTCCAATATATTATGTACGTGTTAATTAAATTCATATTCATATAATACTCCTAGCACGTTTGTGCTCACGCCACCTGCATTTGATCTTTCCTAATAAATTTCCTTCAGACATCTTGTAACACAATCTTCAAATCAATACACAATTTCATAGCTAGAACTCAAATTTTACTAGGATTCAACTGCACTAATCTTTGAGTACAAGTTAACATGGCATCGGTTCTATCCATATCTCAAAGTAAATTTTAATGAGAAATTAAAATTCACTTGAAACTTCACTAACCCAAGCAGTTTATAAGAATGCAAGCAGTTTTTATGTATTTGCAGCAGTTTTAAACTGTCCCTAAAATCTTTCCTTAAACCGTTCTTGATTATTTTTATTTTCTATTTATTAGTTTGAATCGTTCCTAATACATCGGAACCGTTCCAAAAGAACCTTATAAGAACCATTATGCCCTGTTTAAATTAAAAAAAAATCATTTTAAAAGAGGCCTTTAATCAGCTATACACATTAATACACATTCATATTAAAACATTCTCATCAAGGGTAAATTTATCATAATCGTTAGTCTATGTCAAAAGTGACAAATAATATATATTTTTATTAAATGAAAGAGCATTCACTACAAAATAAACCCAGCCCCACAAAATAATTGGTACAAAATGAACCCAATCCTATAATATTCACAAATATAAAAACAAGAATTTTGTTTTACAATGAGTCTTTTGAAGGTATTTGAGTGCTTTTGAAGCCAATAACTCAATCATAGATGGGATCTCTCGGTGCTAATGAAGTTTCTTCTTATACAACAATGGTGATTGTTATGGTAAATATCGTTTTATGTCCAAGGGAAACTCTGTATCTTTTGTTACTAAATCAGCCAAATAGCCAGCTGCGAGTACTACACCTGCAGTTTCTCCGATTTGAGAATCCTTGGATAAACTTTTACTACAAAGAACAAAGGAAAAAGAAGATAGACTGCTATGAGAGAATGGAATGAGAAAATGATTAATAGAACTGCCAAATGAGTAATGAGAAAAAGAAATTTTAAATCCGCACACATTGTCTATAGAGAAGAAATTTTGAGCACTCTTCTGTAGCCAAAAGAAATAAAATCTTATAAAATTCAAACACCATTCTAATCACATTGCAAGTCTTTTCCTCCAAATCTGTAATCTGAAATTTGTAGCCACCTCATGTGCCCGAAACAACCCTCCCATGATTGCATACTAAGAGCTGCAACTTAAGGATGGCGAATACCTTTCAAGCATTCCCATCAAGGATGCAATTTGTAGGAAAATAAAATCAAGGAAGAGGAAATGGCTAAGATAAAAAAGAATTATCCACACTGAAATATTACACTCAGCAACTCTTCAACTGAATATGAAAACTGGTACCTTTTTTATGTCAAAATCAGATTGACTACAGCATGCTGGTCAGCTTCCATCATTGTAACCAGGCCAAAGTCCATCTGTCATGAAAGTAAAACAACATGAAGGAAATCCAATTTTAATCTAATACCAAATGACATCAAGATTTTAATGGATCAACACATGAATAAGAGCTTCTCTATAAAATTTCAATGAGACCATTTGTCAGACCCCGACCCAGGTTTGGAATATTTAATTATATTTTAATCGTGATTAGTTGATAAGTGGGGTTAGTGGACGATTAGCTTATTTTTCTTAAGCTAGATTAGAATGTTTGAATAGCTTTGGGAATTTTCGAGAGTCGTTGACTTAGGCTTGACGCGGGCCGGGGCGCCCGTGTGTTGTGTGTGAATCTTTGGGGTTTAACTTTGATTTTGTTAAAATCTGAATTTTTATGTATTTTGACTCATTTCATTTAGATTATCAACTTTTATGTTTTGACCATTTGGATTTAATGATCAGAAATCACGTTTTTCGAGAAAAAGTGCAAAACTGACCTTTCACACAAAATCTGTACCCAAATTTCAAAATTTTCAAAAATTGACAAAAATATACTTTTTGGAGAGTAAAAACTTTGTTGATCGTTTTTGTCTTCTTCGTCGTTTCCATTTGGGGCCCGCAAATGACAGTTTCAGCCTTATGAAGATTGGGACCCACAAACCCATCTTATAAGAGGGAGAGTTCTCTTCTTCCCTTCATCCTTTCTTTTCCTGCAACGGTCTGAGCCAAGGGGTTTTTCCCTCTCCCAGCCACTTTTTCTCTCCTCTGGAACGCCCATCTCTTGAAAATCTCTTGAAGGATTGATCTCCTAGAGCTTTTCCTCCCTCTTCAAGCTTTCCAAAGAACCCTTTTTCAAAGGATTTGAGCTAGGGCAAGGCTCTCTTTCAAGCTTCTCTTCATTGTTTGAGTTCTTCAAGGTTAGCAATTGTTTTTTAAACTTGAAATCTTTGTTTTCCTCTTCATTGAGAGTGTTTTCTTCACATATGCAAGAGTTTTCCCTTGAGATTTACAAATGTTGATTTTTAGGGTTCTTCTTGGGGAACTTTTGGGGGTTTTTGTAGATTTGGAGCTTGAGGCCCTAGAGGGTTGTTTGAGGAGTGATTTCTCTCATCTTGGCTTGAGGCAAGTGGATTTTACAACTAATATGATGGCTCTATTTTATAAGTTCCATTTCATGGCCTTTTCTTCCTATGTTCTAATCTCTTCATGATTTATAGATTTACTTTGGATGAATGGATTAATGTTTATGCTTGAATCCAATTGTGTTATAGTTTTGCAATGAATTGGAGATTTGTTTTCAATTTGGTTATCTTGAAATTTAGTCTTCTTTGGGTCAAGACTTTGTGTTCAAAGAATGGAGAAAATCTTTGATTTAAAAGTGTGTGTTGTATGGTAGAATGGAAAGATTTAATGAATGGTGATTTGATGAGTTGAGGAGGTCAAGAAAGGGCCCAAAGAAGCTTGGAGATGTATAAGAAAGAAGGGGAAAGAAAAGAAATGGAAAAGATGGAAAAAGGAGAGAGAACCCAGCTGAGCCGGACTGGACAGAGCCCAGTCCGAGCGGACCAGGTTCTGCCTGGTCCTCGCTCGAGCGACCCGGCTTCTGGGTGGGCTTCGCTCGAGCGGACCTGGGTCGCTCGAGCGAGCCCAGCCTAGCTGTCTGGGCCTATTTCCAAGGCCTGTCTGGGCCTGTTTCGAGGATCGCTTTGTGCCTGTTTCAAGGTCCATTTTGGGTCCATTCAATGACTGTTTTGGGCCAGGTTTAAGGCCTGTTTTGGGCTTGGGTTAAGGCCAGATTTGGGCCTGTCTCAAGGAGGATTTAAATCAATTTTAAAGGGGCTTGTTGGGCCGTTCTCCAGGCTCATTTCAAGCCTATATTCAAGTCCAAATCAGCCCAATCCCTTCTCTATATTTGAAGCCCATTCAGCCCTTTTTCAATCATGGAACCATTAGGTAAATTTATTTGAACGATGAATAAAATCATTTGGGGAAATCTTTCAAGTCTCAATGTACACTTCATCCCTTGTAATTGTCAAGGATCTTCGGTGGCACCAAATTACTTTCAATTAATGACAATAAAGGGGGTTAAATGTGCATCAAGACGACCTGCATTAGACTGTTGAATCATCATACATTCATTTCATGTAAAAAGGTTTTGTTCGGATTCATTTATAAACTTATTTGAATGCTTTGGGGTGGTTTACCACATTAGTAGACATTGATAAGACTACTCATCTTATTTTGCTCAGATTTTGTCAGCACGTGAGATATGTATTTGTTCGGAGTAGTTTTCTTATCGATTTTGGAAATGTACTTTATGAATGGATTTGCATTACTTTGAGGTTTCAAACTTTTACTCTAATGGCACCACTAAGCTTAGGTTACCTTGTCGGACTGATCATCCGGCTTGGAATCTTTAATTTGTTCGCCAACTGTAGTTTGGATTCTGTCTGTACCGACCATGGCAACGGTTTTGTATCCGGTCCCACGTGTAGTGGCTACGGTTCTATTTGATAACGACATTGTTTCTTCCGGTCCACGATTAGTGGCTACGGTTTCTATCTGCTCGTGTTACTTCGGTAACAGGAGAATTTAGCTATACGTGGTTTGCCAATGTTTTATACGGTTGATGGTCTTATTTTATGGTTCTTGTTTATTTCAACTTATTATAGTTTTGGAATTCATTAATATTTAAGATGTCGATCTTTTATCTTATCATTTCTGTTATTTAGGATTTTAATCGTAGCTCTCATTTATTTAATGTTTTACTCTTTCTATCATCCTATTATTTGTTATATTTGCTTGCCAGACCGTCGTGTCTGACCCTTTTTGCTTGGTGCCAGATGTCGAGCCCCTTGCCGTTGAGGCGCACTTTGAGGCGGAACCTATAGTTCTTGTGGAACGCGAGTGGCAGCCTGATGATGTTGCTTAGACGTCGGGTTGATTTCGGAGCTTTGATCACATTTTGGGGTGGATTCTATTTTGGGAACTTGTTTATAGCCATTGTTGGCTTTTTTTTTTTTGGGGAATTGTAATTATGGACTAATTAACTTTTGTATTTAACTTGAAACTAACTTTGGGGCCTATCAATGGAATGTTTCTCTTTTTTGGTACTAGACTTGAGCGTTCTCATCTTATACCTATGTTATAGACTTTTATGTTAGCTACAATGCTTCAGCATAATTTATTCGTATGAATGTGATTCTTATTAATCACTGTTGGATCGAATTTCGAGGATCCTTACCGCGGAAACCTGTGGGAAACTAGCGTGTGCCGGTGGAATTTTCCGGCCCGTCGCGCCACGACCCCGGATTAAGGTCTTGTTTAACGGGTCCTCGGTCCGGGAGCGTGACACCATTCATTCAAAAAAAAACAACAAAGAAACAAAGAACAAAACTTTGACATGTGTGTGTAAGATTTCAGCGGTAACTAACATTTAATTTATTAAATGATCGGGCTGTTATGTAGCTAGAAAGACACAACTTATTAAAAATCCATTGTGAAAAGGCCATGAACTCAAACGCCTAAATGCACAGTCAACTAAGCTTCATTTCTGATATAATACAAGTGGAAATTAACAACATAATCGTAAGATACGAAAGCATGAAAAATAATAAAAAGCAAAGACTCCTCCATCAAACTACTTCACTTATCACTTGACATTAAGAAACAGAGATTGGTAATATATATAGGTTTCTCATTGCTAATATGGTAATCATCAAAGCATAAAAAACATTTGAGGTTCACATAATTGAACAACCTAAAGGCAGAAAAAATCAACCTAAACTAAATATGTACCAAGAAAAGCCCAAACTACCCAATTCACAACATGTCAACTATAAAAATCCCAAATATTTGAACTTTCAAATGATATCACTGAAAGAAATCGCGATTCAGATCTGAAACTTCTCATAAAGAGACTACTATGACCGATGCAAAGCATGACAGATTTTAAAAAAAATCTGATTTCTGCACTATGCAGCGGAAATCAGCCATAAAGAATCGCATAGAAACTCCATTAAATCATGACCAACATGTGTCTAATTAATAGAGATGATAGAAGACTATTACCTCGAAGATTTGTAGACTTCAAATCTCTGAAAAAATAGATCCAAAGGCGCGAACTCAGACTTGCAATTTGCAACAAGTTGCTAGAATTTTCTTGCACTAGTATTGCCTTTGATCTTCTCCTCTATCTCACTTCCAAATCTGATTGGCTAAGATGGTGGGATCTTAATCTAGGAAACAAGAACTATTTTTCTCATGAAAAATCTCAGACCTACAACTTTCTTCAAGGAAGAAGAAAATACTCCAAGGCTGGACGTGTGGGATGGGTGTCTTCTAGTGTTGCAATTCTTGTTCTAGTGTTGGACGTCCAAGGGTAGGCTTAGTTTCTTTTATAGAAACTTTGTGGAAACCTTTTCCATAAAGTTATCTATCCTTGTTCTAATTAATGTCCAAAAAGGAAAGACTTATTTCCTTTAAGAAACACTCTAATTAGAAAAGGAAACCAAAAGGAACTTTCCATACAATTAGTAATACTAGTTGTAGAACACTTACTAATTTTAAGTTCCTAATCCAAAAAGGAAAACTAACTCATAGGAATACTAATTCAAAGAGGAGTCCAACTTTCCAAGTAGAGTCCTACTCAAAGTTGGAAACCTTACCCATCGAAATCCTATTATGGACGTCCCACATATCAATGCACACCATGGCCCACATACAATTTATCTAGAGTTAAATTCATGTATGCCATCAAAGGCCTATTTGAATTTAAACTCAAAATTATTTTTCCACTAAAATAATTCATCCTTATGTTATCTAAACATCTTTAGGAAACCATGCCAATATTGGTAAGTGACTAGAGAAGGGACCAAAAGACATATTTGCCATTGGCTCCCAAAATGACCAAATATCCATGCTAAACCCATAGCAACATAAAGACCATTTTAACCTTAACTCATTCCACTAAAGAGTTATGGTTGAACTCCAAGGACAAATATATATTATAATAAGCTCGTCATAAGATGACGGTTGTCTTCGACCTACTAAGTGTAATGACCTGAATGCCCCTCTATGTAACATCCATAATCGAGTCAGGTTATCATATGTACTATCAACCTTCCCGATTACATCTAAACCTTAGAACTTCATATCCTTAAACATAATCATCATTCGAATATCATTCTCTTGATCCAGGGAGCGACCCACAAGTTCAATATCCATATGGAACATCCATATACTAAGATCTTAGATTTTGATGATTAATCGGATAATTCTAAGGGGACGATTATTCCATCATCAGATGGCATAGATTCTATATTGCATCTGCACATCCCAACTGATCAAGTCCGAGTACCCAAAACACAGAGCTGTTGACCCATGAATAGAATCTCACCCATAGTGAATTAAAGCACAAGAACTTGACTTCGTCAGTTCATCCATAAATGCTCAAGATTAAGAGCACCGGTTACTCAGTAGCATGAGGTGACTTGATCTCTTTTCTGTGATAGTACTATTTTAGAGATCACACCTACAACGGTCCTGTTCAATGCATGACACATGCACTAATGAGATAGATCCGGGAAAGCCCTCCCGTGACTTAGGTATGTCACCCTATATAGGAGAGTATCTCATTATAACTTCTACCAAGATGAAGTGCCCAGCTCCATCTTTCAGTTATGAACAAATATGATGTTTCCAGTTGTCCATGAATTAGACCTATCTGTGTGTAGACACTACACACCTAATTCATTTACTAGAAACAATGGGCCTTACGCAACCGTACATATATACATGTTTAAGCATAAAAGAGTCTTTTCATTAAATAACCAGTTAAATATCCAGTAACAAAAGATGAGAATGCAGCTAGTGGGCTTTAGGGCATACAATGCAGCTAGTTGAATATATGCTTAACAGCTGTCCAATGCATAGGTCCAGGGTTTGACTGATATCTGCTAACCATGCCAACGGCATAGCAAATATCTGGTCTAGTACATAACATAGCATACATGAGGCTTCCAACAGCGGATGCATATGGAACTCTCCTCATGCTCTCTATCTCTTCAGATGTCTTTGGACATTGATCTCGAGACAGTGGTACTCCATGTCTAGAAGGTAGGAGGCCCTTCTTGGAGTCATGCATGTTAAACTTGACCAATATCTTCTCAATGTAAGAAGATTGGGATAGGGCTATCATCTTATTCTTGCGATCACGCAAAAGCTTGATCCCTAAGATATAGCTGGCCTCACCCAAATCCTTCATCTGAAATTGAGAGGATAACCAAACCTTTGTGGATGACAATAAACCTACATCATTTCCTATGAGTAATATGTCATCTACATATAGAACCAAAAATGCAACTGCTTTCCCATTTCCTTTCTTATACACACATGGTTCATCAATGTTTTGATCAAAGCCAAAGGATTTGACTGCCTGATTAAACTTGATGTTCCATGCTCTAGATGCTTGCTTAAGTCCATAGATGGACTTCTTAAGTTTACAAACCATGTTATCTTGGCCACTAGCAATGAAGCCCTCTGGTTGCATCATATAGATGCATTCGTCAAGACTTCCATTAAGAAAAGCTGTCTTGACATCCATCTGCCATATCTCGTAGTCATAATGACATGCGATGGCCAAGAGAATCCTTATGGACTTAAGCATAGCCACTGGTGAAAAGGTTTCCTCATAATCGATACCCTCTTTCTGAGTATATCCTTTCGCCACCAGTCTTGCTTTGAAGGTTTCCACCTTCCCATCCACTCCTCTCTTTCTCTTGTAGATCCACTTGCACCCTATGGGTTTAATCCCTTCAGGTGCATCTACAAGTTCCCAGACTTGATTGGAATACAAAGAATCCATTTCAGATTTCATCGCTTGCTGCCACATGTCAGCATCTATATCCGTTACTGCTTCATCATAACTAGTAGGATCCTCAACCAGATCTTCAGAGTCTGTCTTAAAAGACACTCCTAGATATCTTTCTGGCTGTCTAGAAATTCTCCCACTACGACGAGGCTCCGGAGTGTTTAAAGGAATATCTTGTTCATCTACTATCTCAGGATCTGGTACAGATGTTATAGGAGATCCCGGAAGAATCTCCTCAAGGGTTTCTTTACAACTAAGCTCTTGGTGCATCATACAATCATCCTCCAAGTACCTAGCATGAGTGCTGATGAGCACCTTTTGCTCCTTTGGATGATAAAAGATGCCACCTCTCGTTCCTTTAGGATACCCAATGAAGTAGCACATTTCCGATCTGGGTTCTAGCTTGGTAGCTTTATCATTCAGTACATAGGCTGGACAACCCCAAATGTGGATATGATTTAAACTAGGTTTTCGACCTGTCCATATTTCTTGTGGTGTCCTAGGTACTGACTTAGATGGTACCAGATTTAAAATGTATGCTGCTGTTTCTAAGGCATATCCCCAAAAAGATATAGGTAGGGTTGCATGACTCATCATGGACCTTACCATATCAAGAAGGGTACGGTTTCTTCTCTCCGCTACACCATTTTGCTGGGGTGTACCCGGTGCAGACAACTGAGACACAATCCCATGTTGTGTGAGGTACTCCTTGAACTCACCAGGAGGCACTCGCCACCTCGATCAGATCGAAGGGCTTTGATATGTTTTCCTAGTTGTAGCTCCGCCTCAGCCTTGAATTGTTTGAACTTATCAAACGCCTCAGACTTGCGTCGCATTAGGTATACATATCCATACCTAGAGTAATCATCGGTGAAGGTGATGTAATACTCATACCCTCCTCGGGCCGGTTTGTTCATAGGACCACACACATCAGTGTGAATCAATTCTAACAACTCCTTTGACCTAAGTCCCTTTCCAGAGAATGACCGTTTGGTCATCTTTCCCTTGAGATAAGATTCGCACTGAGGAAAAGGTTCGAAATCTAATGAGCTTAAGGGCCCATCTTCTACCAACCTCTGAATCCGTTTTGGGTTAATGTGACCCAAACGTAAGTGCCAAAGATATGTGTCATTGATTGAAGATACCTTTCTCTTAAGGGAAGTTGAGCTTTCTTGTTGTACGTTATGCAGTGTGGGAGCAATAGGATATATATAAAATAAGTTGTCATGTATTCTACAGGAACATATAATATTTCCATCTCTACTGATATCAATACCAGAATGGAAAGAAACTGAATAATTAAATTCAATTAATCTGGAAACTGAAATTAAATTCTTCCTCATGTCCGGAACATAGAAAACATTATTTAAAACTAATATCCTATTACATGGAAAATGTAAGGTAACTACTCCTACTGCAACTGCCCAAACTTTAGCTCCAGTTCCGACTCTAAAGGCAAACTCTCCTTTCTCAATTCTCTGCATTATCTGAAACCCCTTTCTTAACTGAGGCCAGGAACTTGGGACAATCTTTCTTCCAATGACCTTCTAGGCCACACTTGAAGCATTTTCCTTTGGGCTTTCCATCTGTACCCTTGTCCTTCTTATTACCAGCATTGTTCTTTTTCTGCCATTTTCCCTTATTCTGCTTCTTCTTGGACTTCTTCCCTTTCGGGTTCAGTTTAGAGGAAAACTGGAAAAAATGAGCGTGGGCTTTGGGCTTCATGATAGCCTCTACCGCCTGGAGTTCTTTCATTAACTCAGGTAGAGTCATGTCCATCTTGCTCGTATTGAAATTGATCTTGAACTGATTGAAAGAGTCCGGCAGAGTCTCGAGAATCATGTCAGTCTGACTCCCTGCATCAATCTCAGCCCCTAGAATATCAGCTTCATTGAAACAATCTATCAGCTTGAGCATATGCTCTCTGACAGGTGTTCCCTCAGCCATCCTAGCATTCATGATAGTCCTCATAGCAGCTTGCCTGGCTGGCCTGCTCTTGTCTGCAAACATCTCAGACAAGGACATCATGATTTCATAGGCTGTGTCCATTTGCTCGTGCTGTGTTTGTAACACGTTGGACATGGAAGCGAGCATGTAGCATTTAGCCATGCTATTCGCTTTCTTCCATTTCCTCTCAGCCTCTCGCTGGTCATCAGTAGAATTAGCATCAATATCGGGACAGTTTTCCAGCAAGACATACTTGTACTCCTCGGCTGTGAGTACTATGTCAAGATTTCTTTTCCAGTCTACGTAGTTAGGGCCAGTCAGTTTATTCTCACGAAGAATGCACATCAACGGACTAAAAGAATCTCTACCCATCTTTTTCTGGATATAAAACAGTTTATAATTAGACATGCAGTATATATGTAATATGCATATGGTGCTTGTTATAAAAGGAAAAACAAAGCACGAAACTTTTTACATTATTCAACCTCAATTAAAATGTATCAGTGTTTCAACCTCCTCATAGACCCTCCATCGAAGGGATGGCCGAGCCTACAGTCACGTTGAATTAAGGCAGACTTATTTGGATTATCACTATCTGGATACACATCTAGTGGTAGTCCAATCACTGATTGGTTTGGCCTCATATGACAAATAACCCTTAACTCCTGAGGAGAGGTCATCACCGTCTTATGTCAAGTGTATAACCATCTCTTATGAAATTCCCAGAATGTCTATGATTAAGTCTTCCGAAGGGAAGAGACTTTTATCCTTCCTAGAAGTGAACTTTAGTAAAGAGCTCCACCGAAGGGATGGCCGCTCCCACCAACACTTCATTGACATTCTATAGAAGTGATCTTTAGTAAAGAACTCCACCGAAGGGATGGCCGCTCCTTCTAACACCTCATTACGAATATTCACATTAGTTCACCCATTAACCCATCAAAGCGGTCTTTAGTTAAAGAACTCCACCGAAAGGATGGCCGTTCCCACTAACACTTTAATGAGATAACATGAACCGAAAATGGAAGGCCGTGGGGTCTTTCCTAAAACCCCTCTCCCACTTGATTATTTATCGCTAGGGTTTATACTTTTTGACCTTTACATTGTTTTACTCAAAAGCTCTTTTTAAATCTAGCAAACTTGGTTAATTAAATTTATGACTTAAGTCATCTTAAAATCAAATAACCTTTGCTTTAAAACATTTGAGCAAATCCCTTCAAAGAGTCAAAAACCTATCTTGGGTTATGAAAACCCATAGGTAGCATCTAATTAGATTTTAGTTTAGCCTTCTTTGGAAACCAAGGGTACCAAGATAAACTAAACCCTATCCAATTTTAAACCTTAGACAAATAGAAGGTGCTGGTCTAAGTTCCGTTTAAAATAATTTGCCAAACTAAAAACAATCTAATACAATAAAGATGCCAATTTTAGAGCCTAATGGTGGCCATGTTTCTAGGTGACAATTATAGCAATTATATAAAGCATTCATCCATGCATTCTATATATAAAAGCAAATAAAAGTATGCATTCCTTGATGGCTCCTTACTCTTAGGATTTCAAATCCTAATCGAATTAGGACTCCTCATGCATCTAGAAGTCTTGACTCCTTGATCTCCAAGGACTCCAATTTCTTGCAACCTTCTTGTCTTGAAACAAAACCAAAATTACATTGGAGATTCCTATGCTTTCCAAGAAAGCTTACATCAAGACTAGTTGGAATAAAATTAAGGAAACTTTACAACTTCCTATGATTGCTAACCGCGCAATCGTACACTTTCCAACTAATTAAAAAACATCCAAATCCACATAACAATCATGCAAACCATCAAGGATGCAATACATGGCTGCAAACAAAGAGGTTAGTGGCTGCAAACTCACTATGTGCATCATTAAACAAATCTGGAAAATAAATTCCAGCAATGTTAATGAAACTTGCACACAACATGCATCACAACATAACTTTAATAGGGTGCCACCATACCCATAATCAATCTAGGATTAATTATACACAACATGGGATCATGATTTCACATGGAGTGGCTCTGATACCACTGAAAGAAATCGCGATTCAGATCTGAAACTTCTCATAAAGAGACTACTATGACTGATGCAAAGCATGACAGATTTTAAAAAAAATCTGATTTCTGCACTATGCAGCGGAAATCAGCCATAAAGAATCGCATAGAAACTCCATTAAATCATGACCAACATGTGTCTAATTAATAGAGATGATAGAAGACTATTACCTCGAAGATTTGTAGACTTCAAGTCTCTGAAAAATAGATCCAAAGGCGCGAACTCAGACTTGCAATTTGCAAACAAGTTGCTGGAATTTTCTTGCACTAGTATTGCCTTTGATCTTCTCCTCTATCTCACTTCCAAATCTGATTGGCTAAGATGGTGGGATCTTAATCTAGGAAACAAGAACTATTTTTCTCATGAAAAATCTCAGACCTACAACTTTCTTCAAGGAAGAAGAAAATACTCCAAGGCTGGACGTGTGGGATGGGTGTCTTCTAGTGTTGCAATTCTTGTTCTAGTGTTGGACGTCCAAGGGTAGGCTTAGTTTCTTTTATAGAAACTTTGTGGAAACCTTTTCCATAAAGTTATCTATCCTTGTTCTAATTAATGTCCAAAAAGGAAAGACTTATTTCCTTTAAGAAACACTCTAATTAGAAAAGGAAACCAAAAGGAACTTTCCATACAATTAGTAATACTAGTTGTAGAACACTTACTAATTTTAAGTTCCTAATCCAAAAAGGAAACTAACTCATAGGAATACTAATCCAAAGAGGAGTCCAACTTTCCAAGTAGAGTCCTACTCAAAGTTGGAAACCTTACCCATCGAAATCCTATTATGGACGTCCCACATATCAATGCACACCATGGCCCACATACAATTTATCTAGAGTTAAATTCATGTATGCCATCAAAGGCCTATTTGAATTTAAACTCAAAATTATTTTTCCACTAAAATAATTCATCCTTATGTTATCTAAACATCTTTAGGAAACCATGCCAATCTTGGTAAGTGACTAGAGAAGGGACCAAAAGACATATTTGCCATTGGCTCCCAAAATGACCAAAATGTCCATGCTAAACCCATAGCAACATAAAGACCATTTTAACCTTAACTCATTCCACTAAAGAGTTATGGTTGAACTCCAAGGACAAATATATATTATAATAAGCTCGTCATAAGATGACGGTTGTCTTCGACCTACTAAGTGTAATGACCTGAATGCCCCTCTATGTAACATCCATAATTGAGTCAGGTTATCATATGTACTATCAACCTTCCCGATTACATCTAAACCTTAGAACTTCATATCCTTAAACATAATCATCATTCGAATATCATTCTCTTGATCCAGGGAGCGACCCACAAGTTCAATATCCATATGGAACATCCATATACTAAGATCTTAGATTTTGATGATTAATCGGATAATTCTAAGGGGACGATTATTCCATCATCAGATGGCATAGATTCTATATTGCATCTGCACGTCCCAACTGATCAAGTCCGAGTACCCAAAACACAGAGCTGTTGACCCATGAATAGAATCTCACCCATAGTGAATTAAAGCACAAGAACTTGACTTCGTCAGTTCATCCACAAATGCTCAAGATTAAGAGCACCGGTTACTCAGTAGCATGAGGTGACTTGATCTCTTTTCTGTGATAGTACTATTTTAGAGATCACACCTACAACGGTCCTGTTCAATGCATGACACATGCACTAATGAGATAGATCCGGGAAAGCCCTCCCGTGACTTAGGTATGTCACCCTATATAGGAGAGTATCTCGTTATAACTTCTACCAAGATGAAGTGCCCAGCTCCATCTTTCAGTTATGAACAAATATGATGTTTCCAGTTGTCCATGAATTAGACCTATCTGTGTGTAGACACTACACACCTAATTCATTTACTAGAAACAATGGGCCTTACGCAACCGTACATATATACATGTTTAAGCATAAAAGAGTCTTTTCATTAAATAACCAGTTAAATATCCAGTAACAACAGATGAGAATGCAGCTAGTGGGCTTTAGGGCATACACCAATCCCAACAATCACAGTAATGGAGGGTGATGCAATTGTCTACATCATCACCACATCATAGCCTTATCCATCAATAAGGGGTGGGTTTTTCCTATCATTACAGCATAGCCTGATCAACCACATCATCATATACGTTGTTCTAACAAGTACGTGTTTGGGTAGTGATTTTTATTTTATTTTTATTTTTTGGTAGAAAGGAGAGATTTCGTTAAGAAACAAGTCAGCATCCTATAATAACTCTTCTTTCTTCTTGTTAGACAACTACAAAGAACTTTTCTGGGCTTTCAGATTTTGCAACCAATGACTGATTTATATTCCAATATTCTGGTTTTTAATGTGGAAGTTCTGTTTCAGGATATTATACAGGCACTCTGCACCTCCCCTGATTTACTGCCCTCTAGAACAGATATTGTCACGTCCCCAAATTTTAACCCGAGGTTATATGTGAGATTAGGGCTAATTAAAACTTTTTTCAACATAAGTCAAATATAACTTAGCCCCAAACGTGTCCTAATTGGATCGAAGACTGCTGTGAGGTATAAACATTTCCTCAAATATAAACAATCAATAGCGGAAGCTTTAAAATTGCAAATGGTATCTTAAAGATGCATAGTTTGGAGCAATACTGAATATCATAATTAAAATTCAGAGTTTAAACACTTGACCAAAAGTATTATATACAACATTAGGCCACATCAAAACTTGGGCCTAATCAAAAGATAAACATAAGTACAAAAGATGAATCTATCAAGATAAGCATGAAGGCTCTCGAGTACGGGATCAGTACGGCTATACAACGCTGTCCGTACTATAGTCTAATAAGTCATCAGGCTGATCCGCCTGTACTTCTTCCGTTGTCTCCTCCTCGGGATAGAAGGGCTCGGTACCTATGCACCAAGAGTAGCATCGTCAACACGACGGTTGACAAGCAATGTATATATAAATGATAACAAGATATGCATAACAAATCAGAGTGGACAAGAAACAAGATCAATAGAAACATATGCATTTCAGACATAAGAAGTGCATAGTATACGAGTCATAAACAATTTAGCAGATAGGCAAGTCACATAAGCTAATACACCATGGATAGTTTCACATGACCCTCCATGCTCAACAAGAGAGCTGTGGTAGAGCGACACGGGATGAAACCCGGCAAGCAAGCAAGCAAGAGGGATACTAAGGGCCAAACAAGATCAAGAATGCAAGATGTATCCGATGGTGTACAATCCATCAAAATGTAAAAAGTAGTACTGCGCAGACTTTCAAACCAAGGTCCTCACACAGGTGGTGCCCCACCCTGTGTTGGGCATTAATAGCTGGGTGATGCCTGACACAAGAGTCCTAGACAAGTAATAGTGATGAGACTAGGTTTTCTTGCGTGAATAAGATTCATCAATCAACAGAGAAACTACTTTTCCATTTATCAAATCAAGAACAATCAAACAAGCTTCATCAATCATTAAGTAGTTCTCATCAAGCTTTACAATCAAAGCTACCTAGCCTCAACACTTCCATCAATCAATAGACAAGATAAACAAGACATCAAGGGGATCCTAGGTCATCATCTAAGTTCATCATGTGATTCCCAAACCAAAGCAAGTAAAGCAATCTATGGAACATGAACATTTCATGTAAGAAGTACCAAATGGTACGATTCCGAATCAAGAGTAATAGACAGTCCAATCCTAAGTACAATGTTATTACCGTGATCTCGTACAACTCTATTCAGTCAACGAAAGGAATAAGGTCGCGATACCCGAACAAACAATCTTCGTACATAGATATAAAATAGGGTATCCCGTTGTCCCGTACCATTCAAGATTGATATAAGTTGAAAGACCGAGAAAAATAGGAATAAGCACGAGAAAATGCATGCCCAAAACATTCCTCGTATCAAGTCAAATGAGTCCAAAAAGGTAACCAAGCTTCCACACAAGTCCAATAGAAAAAAAGGTTAAAAGGACCCTTCAAAAGGTTCCCAGCAGTTGTCCCGGTCGACCTAGTCCAGCCCGGGTCAACCTGCATTAATGTGCAGAAATTGTGAACGGTAAAATGATCAGGTGCTGCCCGCACCTGACCCTGTGTCTTCGGTTGACCGAAGTCCCTGGTCAGTCGACCGAATACACACAGTTACAGAACATCAGTTCTGTAACTGATGTGTATTTGGTCCCTTTCCATTCCCATAATCCCTGAACCTGTTTCACAGCCATTCAAGGATAAAGCCTACATCAATTCAGGTTCCATAAACCTATCAATCTATCCATTTCATTTCCAATCCAATTCATTAGACAATTAGCCCAAATTATCATGTTTTCAATCCGAGTTTATCAAGATTAGAGCATTGGGTTATCTAGACATATTCAATCATCATTTCAAGGAAGAAATAACATATCAAAGCATAAATATATAGATTAACTTGCCTTAATGATGAGCTAAACCAAAATCAAGAGAATTAAGAGAAATCTCTCTTTTTGAGCTCAAAAGTGTGTAAAAGCTTCTCAATCCCAAAATCAATCTACAAAATGAATGCAATGGGTGGTAGTGAGTCTCCCTAATCCATTTCTAACTAAAAGGAAGAAGATTAGCTATGGTTAAAAGCTTTGGAGGCCTACCTTTCAATGGGTTGTTAATGGAAAGTCTTGAAAATGAGATGGTTGTGATCTTGGAGCTTTGAGGAAGATGTGGAGCTTGGCCTGCGAAAATGGAGGTTCTATGGCTAGCATTGGCAAGGAGGTAGTGAAGAGGAAGAAGAGCATGAATAGTAGTGAAATAGAGATAGAGATGAAGAAGGAATGAGTCATCTGGATGATGAGGCATTATATTAGGATAAGTATGGAAAATATGGGTTTAGTCCTTGGTTAGCTTAAGTGATTATTTGGGCCTCTTCCTCGCGTCGAATCGAAACGCGATAGAAGACTAAAGTTCATGAAATGACGAGACCTATCCGATGCACCCAAACTCACAAAAACTCATAATCTCAATTAAACCCCTGAAAACTTCCCAAAATAGCAAACCACCCCCCTACTGTACCCAAACGCACTCCGAATCACGTGAGATTTCACCCACACGATTCATACGTCAAACCCGACTCGCTAAGACTCTAAACACACTTACTCACTAATCAACCAATTAATTATAATTAATATAGGCTAAGGGTCGGGATGTTACAGATATTCTTTGAGAACCTTTTGCAAGCAGATCCTGATCCAATAGGGACTGCTGAATGGATCATCTTTAGCCTCATGTCAACGCCATCTACCTAGTAATCACTAAAAGCATACTAAATTGGGCCAGTCGACTAAAGAGTTGAAGGAAATTTCTGGTAGTCAAGTTCATTTCAAAATCCATAACAGCCTGAACTTGTTGAAGCTCTACCACCCCATGTTCTTATTTCTGAATTTTCTAGTCTGCTGAATTATAATCTAGAAATTGCAGCCAACGGTTAGAATTTGATTGTGTTTAAGGCAGTACAATTAACAGGTGTTGGCCTTTTCTCGTCAACTACGGATTGTATTTTCGGCCTCCTATAAACATGTCCAAACCATCTTTGATGACACTCCTTTTTTCTTCTATCGAAGCTATGTGTAGGTTTATTTTTGTGTACTCGTTCCAAGTTCAATATTAACTTGTAATTTCACACATCCATCTTAACATGCCATCAGTCACGAACTAGTGAATGATTGTTCCATTTTCAATTAAGGTTGACTCAAGAACTTCTAGGCTGGAATCGGAAATGGAAAGAAGGAATGGTCCATACGGAAGCACACTAAAGATGGGGACTTCAAATGAAATGAGTCACAAAAAGCAACCGAGATTGCTGACTGAGCAGCCTACTAGCTTGTTGGAAGAAAAGATAGAAAAGAGAAGAAGGGAACGAAAGCACCAGAAGCACATCTAGTTTTAGCAGGAAAGAGAGGGCTAGATCTAAGAGGTGCTAGTGGTATTCTTACCTAGGAAACCCACCCACCCACCCACCCTCCCTTCTTCTTTGCCCAGCATATAGTTCCATACAACATTGCAGGTTTCTCGCCTAATCAAAGATCATAAAATACACCACTTGCTTGTCTCCACCTACCACGATCTCCAACTCAAATTCTCGTTTTTGTTAGGAGCTTAGTCAATGTATGTATTCCATCTCAGTTTGCTTAGGAATTAAAATAAGCATTGTAAGATCAGCCTCCATTCATATCTCCGACTAATGATTGCAAAGTAAACTCATCCAATGACAGCCTAGGCAAATTGTTGTCTTGGAGGTCTTAAGGTCTCTGTTAGTTACTGAACTAAGGATCCACAAAGCAGTCACTTTTTAAGGTGCGGTAGTTACTTACCAATAATTAATTACCACAGTCCTTGAGCTCCGAGGCTGCTAATCTTTTTTTTTTTTTTTTGTATGTAGTGCTTTCCATATGCTCGATTTTTTATATTCTTATGGACTGGTCCTGTTTCAATACATTCAACCATTTCAATAAACATTCCATATCCTAAATAAGAAGATAAAATGGGATTCAAAATCACAGCTGAAACATATCACAACTAGCCCTCCTTAATGTTTTCAAAATCAAGCCAAAAGTAACAACACTAAGTTAGAAACTACAAAGTACATCTACTTTACAGACTAAGACTTAACAAAGTACATCTAGACCTAAAGTAAAGTTTAAATAAAAGCTATGGAATTAAAAATCTGCTCACGGTTTTGGCCTGGCCAATAACTGTAAAGATCAGGTTTGGGTTTCTTTCCATGTATTATTACTTTAAATCCCTTCTCTCTCTACTCACTTCTTTCGGACCTAATTAAGTGGTGCCAAAATCTCCCCTTTTCTTATCAAGAATGCCCAGGTTTGCATTATTAGTGTTTCCTTTTTCCATTGCACTTGTAGCTCTCTCCTCCACTTATTTCTTTTAGTTTGGGCAAAAATAAAAAAAAATCAGGTATGCCCCAGCGATTCCTCATCTCTATTCTTTCTTTTCTTATCATTTTTCTTTTCTTTTTTTCTCCCTCAGGTTTGCAATCCTCTCTCTGCTCAGTCTTTGCAACCCTATATTTGCTCACGATTTCTGCAACCATCAAAGGGTATGATGTTTTAAAATTTATGTAAATGTAACTTGTAAATGTGTTTTCATGTTTGCAGATTTTTTTTTTATCTTCTTTATGTGTTATGTCTGTTGTGATGGTGGTGGTGTGACAGTGGCAATGGACAGATGGTTGTGAAGCATTATTCTGTTCATGAACATGCGCATCATGATGTGCTATAGGCAAATGGTTTTAGGGTAGCTCCTTTACTTGAAAAACTAGAAGCTGCATAGTAGGATTCATCACAAAAAAAAAAATGAAAAAAAATTATGAGGCCACTAATTTAGCGATACTTAATACTCCTTAGTTCATTTTTTCTAATTTTCTTGTCCTATAATCGTAGCATCCAAATTTTGAGCCTGAAGATGTAATGGTTTTCCAAGTTCATTTGCTTTTGTGATTGAGTCCAAGATACTTGTATAAGTTGTAATTGTGTTCTACCCTTTTAATGCACCTTACACTCTATGATTTTAATATTTCAGAACATGTCCCTAAACAAGGAATGGATGAAAGCGCCAAGAAATTCTTTTGAATACTTAGAAGGGGTTGAATCATTCATTGAGTTCATAAGAGCTAATAAAGATGAATTAGGGGATGATGATTGGTATTGTTTCCCCTGTGTCAAATGTCGCAATTTGATAAGAGAGAAAAATACCTTAGGAGAAGTTCATACGCATTTAATTTGTGATGGTATGGATAAGACTTACACAACATGGATCCGCCATGGAGAACTCCATCCCCGAAGTCATGTAAACATAGGAGCAGGTACTAATAATGAAGATTTGTTCCCAAGAATGGTTGATATAGTGAATGACGTATTTGGACGTGCTCGTAATGAGGATGATCCTGAATCTAATGTAGGGGGTAGTAAGTCTATATGCCCCGATGAAGCTAATGATCAAAGTTTTGTTGAAGGACAAGAGGATTCACCAGAGAATATTCGGTACAAGAAGCTGATGGAGATGCAGTAAAACCATTATATCCTTCATGCCGAGTTGAACATACGAAGTTGTCGGTGACGGTTGATTTGTTGAGCATGACGGCTAGATATGAATGGTCTACTAAGAGTTTCACAGAGTTGTTGGAACTGATCATATTCTACCAAGCGAGAACACATTGCCTGAGAAAACATACACTGCCAAGAAGATGATCAATTCTTTACGCATGGAGTGCAAGATTATCCATGCGTGTAAAAACGGCTGCATACTTTATTTGAGAGAGCATGAAAATAGAAACAATTGTCATACGTGTGGTGTAAGCAGGTGGCAACCGAGGAACATTTTGAAGCCAAGATGCAAACGCTTGCCATGGAAGAAGCTAAGATACTTTCCATTAACACAACGGTTGCAAAGAATCTATAGTGTACCGTGGATTGAAGAGAGTATGACATGGCACGCAAATGCAAGTTTAGTTCAAAATCAAGCAATAATGCGTCATCCAATTTATTCTTCTCGTTAGTCACAGGTTAATCGTAAATGGGCTGACTTTGCTGCTGAACCAAGGAATGTTCGCTTGGGACTGGCGACGGACGGATTCAATCCTTTTGGGAACAATAGCAACTCCTATAGTTGTTGACCCTTATGATTGTTCCGTTCAATCTTCCACCATCTCTATGCATGAGGAAAGAGTTCACCATGTTAGCATTATTGATCCTCGGAAAGAAAGGTCCAGGACATGACATTGTTTTTTATTTACAACCATTGATCAATGAGCTAGAAGAATTGTGGTCCACCGGAGCCATAACATATGATTCTCACACTAAGAGTATATTTTCAATGAAAGCAATTTTGTTATGGGCTATACATGATTTTCCAGCATATGGTCATTTGTCGAGTTGTAGGACTGCAGGTAAGTATGGTTGTCCTGTATGTAGTGAAGGAATTGATTCGGTGTGGCTAAAATATGGAAGGAAGTTTGCCTACTGGGACATAGAAAATTCCTACCAACTAACCACCCTTTCAGAAGCCAAAAATCTCAATTTAATGGGAAAGAAGAAAATGCGAAACATCCTAGGCGTTTGACTGGCTCCTAAGTCTTATTAAAAATGGAAACCATTGATAGCAATTTCGGGAAGGCAGAGAATAAAAGTGGAAGAGACGTCAAGAGGAGAATGAGATGATTGCATGGTCAAAGAGATCCATATTTTTTGACTTGCCATATTGGAAAGTGCGCTTAACTTTAACTCCTTATGTTAGAATAATGCATCAAATAAAATGCTATACTAATATAAATTTATTATTTTTATATGATCTGCCTATTCGCCACAATCTGGATGTGATGCATGTGGAAAAAAATATGGCTGAAATTTTATTTGCAACAATCATGAACACTAAGGATAAGACTAAGGATGGCCTTAAAGCCCGCCAAGACTGTAAGGCTATGAGAATTTTAAAAAAAATATGGCCAATGGAAAATAGCGGGAAGTTGACATGTCCAGAAGCAACTTACACTCTATCTCGATAGGAGAAAGATTTAATTTGTAAAACCTTGTATCATCTGAGGGTTCCTATTGGGTATAGTGCAAATTGGAGACACAAAATAAGCTTGGAGGATAGAGAGCTCAAGAATATTAAGTCACATATCACATACTACTTCAACAATTATTACCAGTGTTGCTGATACATGCATTTCGGTCCCATAAGCCATTACGTGTTTCTATTCGGCAACTATCAATATTCTTTAATGTCTTATGTTCAAAAGTAATCAATCGTACAGAACTGCGAAAGATGAAAGAAAAAGTTGTGGAAACAGTGTGTTTTTGAAAAGTATTTTCCTCCTTCATTTTTCGTTTTCATGACACACCTTATTGTGCACTTGGCGGAAGAGGCGTAGGTTTGCGGACCCGTTAGATATCGATGGATGTATCCTTTTGAGAAGTAAATAAAATGCTTGATGGCTTGAGATTGTTCATATTAATCACAATTTAGCACAGTGACCTAATTTACTAATTTTTTTACCAGGAAGATGAAAACATACAAATGATATGTTGTGAATCAAACATATCCAGAGGGTTCTATTTCTGAGTGTTACCTCATAAATGAAGCAATGTTATATACCATGAATTACATGCCCGATGGCACAAAAAAAAAAAGCCATAAGCAAGGAAGGTTGGAGTGGATGGACAAGGAAGGTGAAGTTGCCTATCCTATCGATAAAAATGGGAAGATCTACATTCTTGAAAATGTGCAATATCAGCAAGCACGCAAATGGGTACTAACACATTCTACTGAGAATGTTGAGATGGAGCAGTAAGTAAATTTTAATGATCATGTGAACAAGTTTATTATTTTAATATATAAAGCATTCACACTACATAAATAAATGCAGGATTTATGCTGGATATGTCGAAAGCATAAGATCTAGTAATCAATATCGAAGAGGCAGTACTCAAATTGAAAAGGTATTAGATTACATACCTTGGCTTAGAAAGCAATTAGAGAATGAAGAAAATTATACCCTCAAAAGGCTTGCGGATGGACCAAGTTTTCAAGCCATTTCGTATACATCCTACATGGTCAATGGATATGCTTTCTATACAGCGGAAGCAGAAATGAACAAAACGACGCAGAACAGTGGAGTCTCATTGATGGCCTTAACCCCTTTCAGGACAAGTGCGAAGGACATGAATCTTGTGCATGAAGAATCTGCTTACTATGGTATAGTTAAACAAATTCTAGAGCTGGATTATTATGACTTTAAACGGGTAGTATTCTATTGTGATTGGGTGCATCTAGACAGTCATGGATGTAGAGTTGATCCAGTCGTGAACTTGGTCTACGTTAATTTAGGGAGGTTACAATGAAACACAAAAGAAGATGATGAGCCGTTTATTTTTGCTAATCAAGCAACTCAAGTCTTCTACTGTAAAGATCATAGTAGGCCTGCGGAAGAATGGCATGTTGTATTGGATGTTCCAAGAAATCTGAACCAGGATATGGACTCTTTTGAAGATCCCCTAGTCTTTGAGGGAAGAACGAATGAAAATGACTTAACAGCAGCACTGCTAGATGATATCATTGATAATGTGGAGACCGAACTATAAATCCATGTACGACGTTTTCTTTATTGCATTTTTAAGTATCCTTTTGCATGTTGATATTATTTTGAAATGTAACATAATCATAAATGTAAAATTTTGATATCTTTTATATAAGATTTTACTTGATTTTATTTTAATAACATCTATTTAAAATTTAACATATTTGGTTGCAGGCATTATGTCATATGATCAACCATCGTCAGCAACCGCGTCTATATGTGGTTCCCGTGAGAGTATGAAATGCATATCCCAATTCATGTTAATTTGAGATATTAACTTTTTTAATGTTCATAAGTTGATATGTCATTTGTAACAGGTCATGTCTCCCTGGTGACATTTAACATTGACGGGCAACCCACGGTGATAATGCAGCTAGTTTGTCCATAATGATAGGGCGGTCTGTGAAGAGTAATATACTGCCCTCATTCGATAAATGGTTAAACGTGCCCGATGTAATGAAGGAGAAAGTGTGGGACACAGTAACTGTGAGTAATTGTGCATTTGGTTCAAGTAGTTTTCATATATTATTTATGTTTTTTGGTTGATTTATCTCGCTAAATAATCTACTTTGTAGAGTAAATATGAAATCCCAATCGATAATAAAGAGTGGGTACTTATGAAGGCAAATGAGTGTTGGAAGTCAAAACTGAAGCGTTACATATATTCTAAATATTACACAGACGCGAATAGAAAAAAGATGTACCTAAATTTGTTAAGAATGAGGATTGGGAGAGTTTTATCGACATGTGCTCGACATATGCGGCACAAGAAAAGAGTAAGCTGGGGAAGGCCGCTAGGCAAGCTATGAGGTGCCCACACACCTCCGGTAGGAAGGGGCAAGCGAGGGTTGCTGATGAACTGGTAATCACAATTTATGAATTTCCCTATTTTTTTAATATTTATCTAATTTTTTTGTGTAATCGGGATGTTCGCTTCTAACATTTTTCAGCGGCGAAAAAATCCTGACAAGGAGATCACGCGTACGGATGTCTGGCTTGAAACTCATATAAAGAAGGATGGTTCTGCTTCCTGGGAAGAAACGGTAAGAAAAACCTAATTCCAATTTACTGCATTGGCACTAAGTTTAGTTAGGGGATTATCACATTTACAAGTTACCAATTTGATTTGTTTTTAAGATATATAAGAATTCGCATTCTTAAATTCATTATGTAAGTACTATGTGATGTGATGATATGGATTGTTGATATTGGAGTTTTGAAGGGCATTGGAGTTATATATATGAAGTGTTTTAAGTGCTATATGATGTGGTGATATGGATTGTTGATATTGGAGGTTTGAGGGGCATTGAAGTTATATATATGAAGTGTTTTATTAACAGGTAATACATTTGTGCACCCAAGATATTTTTCGGAGTCCGAAATACAGGGGAGACTATCGAAATCGTTCTAAAGTTATGACTTTTATTTTTCTAAAGTTATATCTTCCTCATCCATCTTTCAGACCTAATTCCAATTTACTGCATTGGCACTAAGTTTAGTTAGGGGATTATCACATTTACAAGTCACCAATTTTTTATTTGTTTTTAAGATATATAAGAATTCTCATTCTTAAATTCATTATGTAAGTACTATGTGATGTGATGATATGGATTGTTGATATTGGAGTTTTGAGGGGCATTGGAGTTATATATATGAAGTGTTTTAAGTACTATGTGATGTGGTGATATGGATTGTTGATATTGGAGTTTTGAGGGGCATTGGAGTTATATATATGAAGTGTTTTATTAACAGGTAATATATTTGTGCACCCAAGATATTTTTTCGGGGCCCGAAATATAGGGGAGACTCTGTCGAAATTTTTCTAAAGTTGTGACTTCTATTTTTCTAAAGTTATATCTTCCTCATCCATCTTTCAGAGAAAATCGTAGCGATAATCCCACATGGGTGAAGGCATTGACCACCTTTAACCAAATAATGTCAGTCCCAACTAAAATGGTGCCATGGTTTTAAAATTCAGTTTCAGACTTGTTCATGCACCATTTTTATTTATTTATTGTTCATGCACCATTTTCTTACAAAGCAGACTTGTTCATAGTTTAAAACCTTATTATTGTTCAGAGTTTAAAACCTTATTATGTTTTTCATTTTACAGGAAAGTGTTCGCGTAATACATGAGAATAACCATTCCTTTGCACAAGGACATTTGGACCAAGACCTGGTGGCACGGGTATGTGGTCGTGATACTCGTGGACACTTGAAGGGCATGGGTTTAGGAATTTCTAAGTATGTCATTTTGCGTTCAGCTCCTTATAAGAGAGCATTAGAGCGAGAGAAGAAGTCTAATGTCACCCTTCAAACTGAGGTGGAAAAGCTGAAAGAGCATATGAGGGAAATGCAACAAATTCTTACATCTCGTGGTGGGGGACATACTCGATTTTTGAGTAATCATGGGAGTTCATCTCAGGTACTTTATTTATTTTACATTAATAATATATCCCCTAACATAATTTAATATCCTATTGATGAATTACTCACTCTTCCTAATATATAATATATGTAGGTAAGGCAAGATTCCTCACGTCAGGAGGCACAATCCGACCAAGTAACCACTGATCAATTAAGTTCACCTTTGCTAAAATTGTTGTATTTGACAAAATACATGTGTCGCATATGGAAGACACTCAAATGAGTCTGCTGAAGAATCAAGTTGGAAAAGGATCATTTTAGATGAGATCATTGATGAGAATGTTGACTTGATAAACGGACAAGGCAAGATGGAAGATCTCACACCAGGCGATGCCATAGATTGGCCTGAATTTAGGATCATCTCCATTTAACATTTTCAATTTAATATTTTGAGACACTAAATTTAGTTATGGATAGTTACATTGTTAATTATGTTAATGTTTTAGTTCATAGATAATTGATTACTGTATGGTTGTTTGAAATAATGTTGGATGTTTTATTATTATATACCTGTTTTGTTGGATGTTTTGGAAGAACCATTTAATTTATTGTTATGGAAGATTGATTTAGTTTATTGTTATTGGTATAAAATAGGTGCATTTTTTATTTTATTTTTTATTTTTAAAATATTTTTTAAAAATAAAAATAAAAAAACCTCGGCCATTGGCAGTGGTTTTTTTTTTTTTTTTTAAGTCAGAACAACCACGGTTTTGTGTGTGGTTTTATTTTATTGTTATCCACATGTAATGGCTGTGGTCATTTTTAAATTTGCCACAGGTTCGAGTTGAGGTTTTTTTTTTTTTTTTTTTAAAGTAAAACAACCACGGTTTTGTGTGTAGTTTTATTTTATTGTTATCCACATGTAATGGCTGTGGTAATTTTTAAATTTTCCACAGGTTCGAGCTGTGGCTTTTGAAATGCTACATCATTCTTCGCCACGACAATTGCCACGGTCATATATGTGGCTAAAAGGGAAAGACCGCAGCCATTGGATGTGGTTTTTTAGCGTTTTTGACGTAGTGGAGGCTCGACCACAATTATGACCACTCAAAAGTGAGAGTGGATGTTGACCTAAGCACATCCCGAATTCAATCCAACATGTGTGCAATGCCACGGTTGATTTGTTTACATATAAAATCGATTGATTCCATTGGTGATAATCACGTATTTTTAGTGTGATCGATCCAATTCAATGAAAGATCCCACCCTGACTAAAGTAAATTTACTTTTATTCATTACATATATTCATAATTGTATTATATAAGTGGCTTAATCATATATTCAATGGGATCTCAATTTGGTCTCAGGCCCAACCCAGCATTCAAGTATTAAGTTTGGGCGTTTTTCCCACTTGCAAGAGCATTGTGGGATTTTCAATTTTTGTCGTTCATGAAGTGCAAAATCCCACCATGAAAGCGGTAACAGCCATCGAGTGGTGGAAGACCCTTCAGTTCAATTACATGTGGGTTCTGATCCTTGGGAACTAACATGGTGGGATCCATGCTGAGTTAATTGGTCTTTGGGTCAGGTATATCATGAACCCAATTCATTATTATCCCTACTTAGACCATGTTTCTTTGGAGGAATTTTTTTATAAGAATTTGAGGTGTTAGTTTTTTTTTTCTTTTCTTTTTATTTACAAGATGTGATGGCTTGTACATGGTATTTGTAAATATCATATTTTTTCGTAAGAATTTAAGATCTCAGTCACCTAAAAAGGTCTCAAATGCTCTATTTGAATTTTGAAATTCTAACTTCTCTACACACACAAAAATTTCCACCGTGTCGGTCTAGGAAAGAAATACTCTACATGGGAATTAAGTGAATTTCACCAAAAAAAAAAAGGGCAAGGGTGATTGAGTTCAGATTTCCTGTTGGGAAATATTATTTCGACTTATTTCCGAGCACCACCTATACAGAATGTTATTTTTATTTTTTTTCATTTCAAGGAAATAATTGAGAGTGTGCAATTAGCTGACTTCGCATTTTTTTATAGGCGTTGCTTGGGATAGGCCCAAACAGTATTTTATTTTGTCGAAATAGGGAATCCGAATTGAGATGGAATTGGTGCAAAGCCCATATTAGAAAGATAGGTTGGGGTCCACCTTTGGAAAATCCAAGTCATTATACAGCTTTAAGACCCATTGTGTATTTTGTATCTAAATGTTCAAAATCTTTTTTAGTGGGCCAACCGATAGATTGATTATCAGATTTCACACATACGAAGCTCTTTCATTTATGCCCATTATTAAAAAAAAAAGTAAAAAAAATTAATCACAGATTTTAAAATCATTTGATCCAACGGCGCCATCTTACTAATTTGAATAATAATTTATCAGTCGGTCACTACAATAGTACTGGGGCTAAGAACAGGTCTGGATTTTCCAAAGCCAGGCCCACCCATATTTTTAACATGGGCACTGCACCACACTACCATGCAGCCGCCCTCCGGAATCAGGGATGATCCATGTTAAAGTGTAGCAAGGACATGGCAGGCACCTTTCCAATGGAAGATCAACACGTGTCAAAGTTGTCGGTGTCAGGGTCAGCTGACAATCATCCGCGCTCACGTGCCTCTCTGGTCGAGAAGTGGTCCTACTTCTGGCCAAACACGTACGCCCTGCCGCTTTTGCTTTTGGTCGGCTTGCAGAACCGGCTACCGACTGTGCTCCAGCCACGTGTCCCATATAGGCAGGCTGACACGTTAAAGGATGACGTGGAATCCCCTTTTTTTTTTTTTTTTTTTTTTCGACTCGGCATTTTCAGGTCTCCGGGTCACAAAGTCATCTCGCGAAATTATCGGCACATCGTATCGTTAATATCAGGATATTTTCGAATTCGAGTTTTTTCTTGAGATGTTAATTAAGTAAGCAAAAGAGTAGATGATGTGTATGAATTACTTGGAATCATTTTATTTTCAAAATTTTCGTTTTTTAACTTTGTTGCTAGAGGATTTTAGGGGTAAAAGCCCCCATAGTACCTTGTACCATTGATGAGGTCCCAATAGCACAGTATAGATGAGAGGGGTCCTCTGAATTCGTTTTTGTCTCTATTTTTTTTTGTGTCATTTAGCGATATGATCGATATCAACCATTATGTGGTGTGTAGAACTTAAATAAAAAGTAGATTTTAATCTCTTGGTTGCTGGTGCTACTCCAAAGCGGTGGATGGGGGCCACGGGAGGCCGGAAGAGGGAGGATATGAAACAATGGAGGGCGACAAGCATGGGGTCGTCAGAGGAGGAGGAGGAGGGAGGATCGCTATGGAGGGAGAGGAGGGGGGAGAAGAGGGGAGGGGAGACGGAGGCGATGTTCTAAGCAGAGACGAGGAGGAGGGCCTGGGCCTGGAGGTGGTGGGGGAGGGAGGGGATGGGGGCGAGGGTGTTGGAAAAAGGTGGGCCTCTAGGATATGTTTCAAAAAACTTTTGACCCACTTGATGCAGGGATCAATTATCCAGAAGGCTCTAAAAACCAATACAGGATACATACTCTCAATCTCAGCCATCATGATCAGTGAAACAATCTATCTAGAAGATAGAAACAGCAACTAACAAGCACAAATAAATCTACAACATACATGGAAGCAGATTATACCTTTGGAGCTCGGTTGTGATCTAATGGAGAATTTGCGTCTTTCTTTGATGATAAAACGCTTTTACTAATCAAATTCGGATCTTCAAGACCTCTTGATCTTCCACGCTATAACCTGTATCAAATTCTCTCTTCTCAAGAAGATGGTAGGATCTCCAAGAGAAAACTACTAGGAACTCAAAGGAGGAACTAGAATGAGAATTAGAAGAGGGAAGAGAGGAAGTGCATGTGCAACTCTTGCACAAAATAAGGGTGGACGTCCAAGGGTTGGGCGTGCAACCTTATGGGAATGAGGGGTTGGACGTACAACACTACTACTCTCCTTTTATAGCACAAAAGCAAACCTCCACTTACTAATTAATATTAGAAGCCTTACTTCCATAAGAATTAGTAACTTTCTCTTCTTTGAATTGAAATAGAAGTCTCACTTCCATTAATAATTAATAGCTTTACTTATATCACATTTAGAAGTCTCACTTCAAATATGATTAGAAACTTTCTAATTCCTTTCTAATTAAAATAGAAGTTTCACTTCTACTAAAATTAGTAAGTTTACTATTACCACTATTAGAAGTCTCACTTCAAATAGAAATGGTAACTTTCATTTAGAGTTCAATTAGAATTAGTATCTTAATAGTTGGGCTAGCGTGGGGACCACTAGAGATTCCTTAGAAAGCTGGCTCCAACTGGGACTCGCAGCCCCACATCTTATGTGCAATTCGGGCCCACAATTAATTGCAAATAACTTCACTATATAAATGCAATTGAACTCCAGTCTTAGGAATATTACATAGAAGGCCCTAAACTTCCACATTACCATAAGTAGGCCTATCTATCAATATCCATGGATCAATTGGACCTTTCTTCCAAACTTAGATCCATATCTTATTATCCTTGAGCCCTAATTAATTATAATGATCATAGGTACCTTTCCAATTAACTCTTAATCGGAATGGGTGCGCACTTACCAATGATAAACTCATTAATTGGCACAAGGGGATATTAGAGATAAATTCCATCTTGACCATTGAATGTTCCCACAACTCTACTACCACGTACCCAAATCACCGAGGTGTTGACCTACAGTTGGCCTCACTCATTGGTGACTCAAAGCAAATGAATAGATAGAAATCTGAGTTCATCAATGTCTTAGGATTAAGAGCTTACTGCTGGAATTATGAGAGCAGACTTTAAGTTTAAAGACAGTGTTCATAAGGTGCTTCTCATGGTCCTTCAATACATCCAATGTACCAGCACTATGATCCAGAATCTTCCATTCTGATGATCGAGACAAATTACACTATCTCATAGTGATCAAAGTGCTGCAACCTTGTCAGTATAATATGTCCAATCTCATTACTGGTTGTGAAAATATTTAAGTATAAAATTTGCTACACATGTCTCCTGTATGTGGATCTTATCCATACACATGTGTTACATCTAATATACTTGTGGACTCCGGTTCATCTCATGAACCATCATGTCATTCGTATTGGTTATGTGCAAGTATATAATAAATCATCATTCATCTCATGAAAGGAAAGCATGAATATTTTGATAAATAAAGAAATTAATCAATTTATTATATTATTTATTGTTATTGAGACCATAAAACTAACAGAGGGACCTACAAACCCAAGGGAAGTGAGAGGAGGTGAGAGTATAGGATCAGCAGGTGCACCTGCAGATTCAACGCTAATGTCTTCTTCTTCTTTTTTGTTGACCATATCGCTAAACAACAAAATTTTTTTTTTTTTTTAAATTGCACCATGAGGACCTTATCTGTCTACACTGTGTTGCTGGCACCATAGGAGTGGTATGGGCCCTACCGGAATTTATGCGGTAAATTTATGTTATTGCTAGTTACAAAATCCATGATATTATCAGAAGAATACCATCTCAAGCAAATATCGTGGTAATCTTGAGATGCTTTTAAAATCTCCCGTACTTGGAGAAGCTAAACCACCTTCCTACGGTTTTATTTTCCACCTTTCGAAGTGATTTTGGCGGCCCACTTAGATCAATCTAATCGCTTCACAGACAGATACTTGAGAATTTAGCAATAGTTCCTATTTGGTGGTTATAATTATCATCTGTTGAACCCAATTATAAAACATCTTGCATTGTGTATAATCATTAGAATTAAATGTGCTCTGACTAAAGATTGGGAACATTAGATTCATATTAATAGTGATATTAGGCGTTCGCCCCATCGGACCTGAATAATGTTTGAAAACCTACGTGAAAATTTTGGGCTGTCTCCAAAACCTACATGAAAATACTAAGTTTGGATTTGCCCCTCAAACGAAGATCTGTTCGCCACTAGCTTACATGAAGTGGGGCTGGACCTTTTTTTTTTTTTTTTTTTTAGGACTGAATGTGCTAGCGTGAAGGCTCTATCAAATATATGAGTGACCTTTACCAATAAAAAAAAGACATATGGCATGTTTGGCAACCGGAGAGGAATCTGCAGGATTTAGAATTCCTCTCTTCCAATGGAGAAGTAAAGTTCTTGCCAAGGATTTGCATATCTAATGATTCCTTGCATTCCACATTTGCTTGTAAGTGTATAGATAACGAGGATTTCATCAATCCATGTTTGGTGTTGAACACCAAAATCCGTGGATAATAAACAACCCACCTATTCATTTCAACTTTATAGCCAATATTTTCTTAAGTTAATTTAATAGTAACGACAGTATGTCTTTCTTCAGGGTGTCGATACTCATAGGTCTTCTCCTTTCTGGATTTTTTTCAACTTGTGAATTTTTATGTGCTATAAATGTGTTGTTTATCAGTTATGTAGCTTAAAATCATTTCAAACCGGAATCCTGATATTAGATTTTATTACATTTTGAGAATCTTCATCTTATCTTTTCAGTTTTACTTTGATCCCTTTTTCTCTCCAAACTTCCAATCTACCGTAGCAATATGTGAGTTTGCTGGAGCTAGAGATGGTAGGAAGTGTGGGTGGGATTTTAGTTTTTATACCCACCCCTTTTGTATGTAGGATTTGCATATTAGATGGAGGAGATCGGATCCCAAAATCATATCAATCGCAATTTTTAGGCGCAAAAAATCAGCGATGATTTGTGGCTGCCAAACTTGGATATAGAATACAATAGTGGAAAGAGAAAATTTTTTCACCGCAGATTTTGTTACCAAACGTGCCCTTAAAGAAAAGTTAAATAAATATGAGGGCAATGGGTTAGTGAGGAAATCAATAGTTAACTTCATTGATCATTAGTAGTCATTTGGTGAAACCCTAATTTAATTCTATTTACTCATTTAATGAGACTAATGGTCCTTACTGTGATGCCACATATTCTGTTTTTTTTTTTTTTTTTTAATGAGTACTCTAACATGCAAGAGTAGAGATTCTAGATTCGACAAACTTATCATAATTGATACATAGCATGAAATAGGCTCAGCAAGATAGCCTATGCACATATTAACTATGTACAAAACGTTAGATTTTTTTCCTTTTAACCTTTGGCGCTAATTGTGAATGTTGGTCGGACCATCTTTCTCTCTATTTTAGATTGATAGGTTAAAAAAGTTTTATGTGATTTTTGGTAGATAGATAATTCATGTTACCTCATTTTCATCTGGGTAGTCATCTATATGCTTCCGTGATAGAATTTTCTTGCTAATTTCGAATTCTCATTACTCTTTACATTTGTCTGCCGTTGACTCTACTCATCAGTGGACTTGTTCCATAATAATTTATGCCTTTGCTTAAATATTCTCCAACTTTGGTTGCATTTGGCTATCTTGACTTTTATGATAATGTATTTTATTTTGAGAAATCAGTTACACATGACGGAAATGTTTAGATGCATTTAATTTCATAGAGATTGATTATTTCTAGTCTTCTCTTCTCTCCTCATTGTTCAGTCTCTATTTATATGCATCTACTTCCTTTCTCAAACAAGGTGAAATAAATTGGTGAAATGTTATTTCCTTTCAAGTACTATCTAATTTTGAATTGAAAATGTGCTCTATTTTTGTCAAATGCAGCAAGTATATATATTTTCATAGGGACACAAGTAGTAAAATCCAACCTCAATTCAACCTAACAAGTTAGCTCATGGCAAAGTCTTAATTGAACCAATGATTGAGCCACCCAAATAGAAACATGCTATAAACAAGCATCAGACCTAGTAAAAGTAGAGTCATAAAAAAAAGAGCTATACAAAGAAGAGGCCAAAGCTCTTATTTTCATAACCTCTGTCCGCTTTAGACATTTAGACAAATAGAGGCTGGAAATAGATGTGCCAAACATGGGCTTAGTATGAGGCATTTTGAGGTTTAATGGGCTCCGAAAATAAAACTGTACGCCTCATAGGGCTAAAGCGGACAATATCATACCGGGAGATCCGGTCCTTACAAAAGGATTCTAATTTATCATTACAATTCAATTCAATCCTGACTGAGTAATCTTGTTCAAGTCAATCAAGTCATGGCCATGTGTGCATGGTAACAATGTTAAATTTTTGACAAACTCAAATTAATATTTGAAAACCTGGCCAGTGTGATTGAAGAAACAAATATCAAGTTTACGTAGAAATGAAATGTATGAGGATGACCCCAACTCAAAAATCATTGTATATTAGTATAGTAAATTTTATAAAAATTTTTATGTTATTTGTATCTAAAGATTAATATTATAAATTAACATTAAAAAAATCCGAAGTTAGGCTCAAATATTCGCTTCCTTGCTTCCTTAAAACGCTAGATGGATCTTGATACACCAAGAATTCCAACCAAATGGAAGTCCCAGTCAGCTAAACCTAACTAACACCTGGACCTAATTAACTTGTTTACAGCCTTGCATCTTACATCTGATCCATATCAGGCTCTTTGAGTCTCTTTAATAAACTGGCATGATACCCTATTCACACCTGTATCACCAGTATATTATATTGGTTGTATAGAAAGTATGCATTGATCTTTGGCTCATCTATAATGGGACAATGGGATTCAAGATTAATACTATTTTTCTAATTTGTTACAGTTTTATTTACTATATATCAGAGCAAAACAAAATTCCAAGAAATAATGCAATGAATAAGGCTTAGAATTCTCTAATAAACCCTAGAAGCACTGCTTATAGCAAAGAAGAGAGAGGTGCTTACAAAGAAAGGGTTGCAAAGCATACATAGATAACAAGCTAACAATTAAAAAAAGTATCTAATATGGATATTGAACCCCTTGAACTCATGGTAAGTAAAGACCCCATTTAATCTTTCTTGCCGGATGTCCTCATCTGAAATTAATATGGAACACTTAAGTCCTGTTTTGAAATGTAAGTTTTTTTATTGTCCTGATTTGAAATCTGAGGAAAACTTTAGCCCTCTTTTAAGATTTTTCCCAAAAAAAAAGTATCTAATATGGATAATTGAACCCCTTGAACTCATGGTTAATAAAGACCCCATTTAATCTGTCTTAATTAACACATAATCTAATTAATTATCTAGTGGACAAGGAAAGTGGAAAATGTTATATAATTACTTTTGTTGGTGCGATTAGAAAATCAATCTTACTATTTCTTATAAACTCCACGAACTTCTCAAAGGGTACAGTTTAATTTCCTTTAGTCGACCCATTTGATGGTGAGCTATCTAACCCCCTGGCATTTGAAAACAAATTCAACTGTCTTAATTAAACAAAAAGTGGCATGTGCACTGGATCTATCTCATATATATCCCTTTCTCAAGAGTATTCTAATACTAGATAATGTCCACATCTTGACATTTTACATGTTTTTATAATACATTTGACCTTTTTTTGTGGTTGGTGCATGATATCATTTCTCATTTCATTATGGGGTGGTAGATGAAGGTACACAAAAAGATGGAAAAAGAAGCTGTTTCTGTTTTCTCTGATAGACCTATCAGCATCTTTTGTGGACCCTTTTGTTAATGGAAGCATTTGAGAGGTTGAGATGCTGAGAATCACAGGAACCATCACTTTCTCCATGTAGAGAGCCTTCCTGTGGTTTTTACAGAGCTGCCAGTTTCCACAACATGCCATAGCTTTCCATGTTCAGATGGTCATGATTTCTTGGAGCCTGGTGGGGGAATAATACAAGGAGGCCTAGCATCATGACAAAGTGAAATGGGGAAGTCACCTAATTATACATGTAATAGGTACTATACAGTTAAAAGAAAATGAATGATGATAGAAATGGCATAATGTTTTTGCACAAAAATAGTCAGGTCGTCAGCAACTTGAAAAAAAGTGAGTTTGTAGCAAGATTGAAGCTTCGGTTGGGTTAAAACCTGAACCATGTGTGACCTAACCCAACCAAAAGTGAAATTTGTGTTGGACTGATCACTTGGGTTTGGGAACCCGGATAGAATATGGGTAGGGTGAGACTCCCAAGTTTGGGCTTTGGATTTGAAGGCAAAATATATGTATTTGAAACTACAATCTGACCAAGTAGATATTCTAGTTGTTACCAAAAAAAAAAAAAAAAAAAATTATATGATGTTGTTTTCATGCAGAGCATTTTCTGTTGAAAGTTAGAAGGATATATGGTTTTTCATTACTTCGCCGAAAATCTTATGCCATTTCCATATCTAAGGTGAAAGTATTTGTTGCAAATTTTGCAAAAGGCATACTTAGACCCCAAGAGGCAGAGAAACGTTTTCTGTGTTTTTAGTGGTGAGATGCATTTCACCATTGAAAATGTTTAGCCGCCCCAAACAATAGAAATTAAGTAATAATCTTTTCAAGTTTTCCACAGAAAGTAAGCGCCGCACAAAATTATTGTGCACAAACTTGCCCCAAAAGAGAGAAAATATTTAGAAATCAAAGAATCACACTCTTCTTTTGATTAAATAAAGGGGTTATACAAAGTTGTCAAAACAAACCTACCTATCAGCTTATCACCGACGTATCAACCTATACGTCAAGGTTATGGTATTGTCAAGGTTATATATGGACTTATGGTATTGATTGAAGCAGCTGTGGAAAAAAAATATTTTAAACTATGATTGGAACTATGGGGTAAGACACCGCCACCGGTATTATAGCAGTGGTTTTGAATGACAATCGTGATATTGATGTGTGTCTAAGTGCTTAATATTAAAGTTTTTTAGCCAAATATAGCAATGCACTGGCCCTAAGAAAGCTATCTTCAATCATTAATTGTATCTTATCATTGTTGGAAGCTTCGAGGAAACTTCTATCTGATTTGGATGACCTAAACTAATATTTCAGTTTCCTTCAGCTCAGGTTGTAAAATAAAAAAATGGTGAATCTTCCTTTTCAATTACACTTTATGGTGTTTGATAGTGGAGCTCCTATACATTTTTAGGCTTCCAAGTAAGGCACTATTGGGATCCTCAATTGCCCCACTATCTGTCTCCCTCTAGGTTTAATTATGTGTGACTTCATTTTCCTATAATTAATTATGGCAAATAATGTTACAACTGCCAATGGTAACTAAGATTGTCTAATTATGCTATTTACTCATTAACCAACCCCAGCCCAATATGTTGATTTAGGGTTCAGCTTGACCTTTTCAAGGTTTAGGTTGGATCTCGGTTGGAATTTCCTACCAAATAGTAAATGAGTCAGGTCCGTTCAAGTTGGGATGCACTTTTGTGGGCCTCCCCAATTATTGTTTCAAACTATTCACTATGTTATTCTACAAAGACTATGATTATTTCTATACATGTGTTTTGCGCAATGTATAATGTAAAATCATTAATATATGAAAATTTTCAATCAACTGATACCTTAGTAGCGACGCATTTTTCTTTGGCAAAAGCAATGAAGGAGGGATTAGGGATGTTGTATAGCCGGTGGTGAGTCTTGGCTTAGTGTGTCATGTGCATGTGTGTGAAAGAAAGAGAAACAAAGTGTTTATATCAAATGATACATACTTATAAATTAGAACATAAAAACTAAAGCTTTTATTTTAGACTTTAGCCTAATTAGTTCTTATGAAATTACACTAGATTTTTCAAATGGCCCTACGACTCAATCAATATCTCTCTCTTAATATGTCTAATAAATCAGTGTCTTGAACCAATTGTCTCTTTCCTACCTAGCTAGCTCTTGCTTCAGACCCAACTAAAACCTCAATTACATCGCAATATATTATTGAGATATTATGTAAAACAGACGGTTAATTCCACCATATTTTTTTTGTAAAACAGTTAATCCCACCATATGATCAATACGAATGGACCATAATTTTTCTTAAACTCATATATAATGTAACCATATTATTATAAATTACATGTATCAATAGATCAAGTAAGGTTGTAAGCGGGTCGGTTCCGGTTCAAGTCCATGGTGAACCCGGAACCGTTAATGAGAAAATGGGCCCGGACCCGGTTCAGAACCAGTTCTTGGTTATGGAACCGGTTTCGTATATGGGATAGGCCCGGATCCGCATCGGGTAGCGAATGATTTAGAGAAAAACTAGCTTCTAGGAGTTTTTTTTTTTTTTTAGAAATATGATGTAATATGTCAGGTATCAGGTCCATGGGTCAGAACCAAGGTGGAACCAGACTCGGACCCGTTTACTTATCAGAACTTAAATAAGGACCTAAATCTGGTTATTAAAGGGTCAGAACCTCCGGGCAATCGGAGAATCGGGAACCCATTTACATCCGTAAGATCAAGGGAACATCCAAAACAACAGAGACATCGATCATTCTCAATTTGAATAATGAGAGATCGCGACTCATGAGATGACAGTGGGGCACTCTTGAGGATGCACCTTCTTCAGTCTTGTTGCCAATTGAATCTCTATAGAGCTTACACCGATGGCATGTTACAATATCTAAATCCTAAATATAGAGCTCATGGGCATCTGGAAAAATAAGACAGGACAGTGTGTTAATTTGAGCTTCCACCAGAATGAAACAGTCACCCTCAGTCAAGATATGTTGAATTCCCAGACCTAAGCATATTCAACAAAGATTTTACCTACATAAGTCATGATGAGTGTGCCTGCAGACAGTGGCGGACCCAGGATTTTCATTTGGGTGGGGCTAAAATTTTGCTAGACCTAACATTTAAAAAATAAACTTTTGCTAGACTTTATTAGACTTTTTTAAATTACCAAATAACGCCTATATGTTTTCTTTTAGAAAATTTCTAACCCTGGGAACTCAACTGGATGCATGAAGTTATTGAAGATTGGGCAATGAAGAGGTCAAGATATGAATTAGCAGTACCAAAAAGCTTTAGATGGATAAAAAAAAAAAATTTCTAACCATGATTTTAGATACTCAAACTCACATATTTCACTAAATTTATATGTCAAAATCAATGCCCAATGAAGGTCATTGCAAACTCAAGGTGAGTGGGTGTGTGAGAAAAACTGAATACAAAAATATTTTGAGGATGCCCATCCTTTCAATCTCTTCACTTTCTCAAAGCCTCCAAACTTTGGACAATGGGAGCGGAATTCGGTCTTTGAATCATAGTGGGCTAAGAAGACATGATATCGGGAATGAATTTGATCATCTTTGGATTTTTGTAGATACACTCAAATTTGGTGGTTTAGAGCTTAGGGTTTGGATTATGATTTGGGGATTCAGGATTTGGGATTCAAATTTGGAGATTAAGCATTTAGATTTAGGTATAGAGTGCCTATGAAGGATTATTCTAGATATGTTTGGCAGATGTTTTACTGCAGTTGGCGCGAAGAGGTTTTGAAAGAAAAGTCGAAGAGGAGGGAGCAATGTGTTGCCGCAACGTTTTTTTTCCTTTTCTTTTTAACGAACAAAGTCTTTACATGTATGGCTATCTTTAATCATATGTGAGAGCGAAAAGTTTAGACATGTGGAGTATGTTTTAAGGCCCCATTCAACTCTATTGAGATTTCAATTCCGACCTGATAATATAAGTTTGCAAAGTTTGCTGTAAGTGGGACAGACTTAGAGATTTCTTGATTCCATCGGGGGCGGTCGCACCGGCACCTGCGTCCGCCCCTGCCAGCAGAATTCCTAATAATTCCGCCAATGCCCGCATTTTCTATGAGTGGATTAAATGCTCCATCAAAGTTAAAGCTTTGCATGTTTCTGCATAGGGGACTGCCATATGTCAATTGTGGAACAAGGAGCTGTCACAGAGAAAAGAGTTCAAAAGCATTCCATTCAACAATATTTTTAAGGACTTTTTGTTTAACTGTGGCGGGTTGAATTGGAGCAAATCTAAAGATACCATCATTTCTAAGTTTCCAAAGGTACGAACAGATTAGGATGCCAATGTTACATGATTGGTTTGAAGCATGCCAAAATCAGTTTGAGAAATGATGTTGGCCAATGGGGTTTTGATAAATGTGAGGATACAATCCGCACCACCGCAATTGGACAAGATAGGAATAGATGATCAGAATTTTCTCTTTGTTGGTGACAAACGCCACAAAAATCAAGATGTATTTATGGAAGGAGAAAATTTGCTTCACAGGTCCTCAGTTGGTAGACAATCTCTGAGAATTTTTCGGAGGAAAAGTTTGAACCTAGATGGGATTTACATCTTCCAAACTTTTTTCCAAGGCCAATGTGGACCCATTTTGTTTACCTCGAGGTACATATAGCAATGCACTTATCTCGAGGGACGTAAGCTATCTTCAATCATTAATCGTATCTTATAGTGGTCATTGTTGGAAGCTTCCAGGAAACTTCTATCTGATTTGGATGACCTAAACTAATATTTCAGTTTCTTTCAGCTCAGAGCTATAAAAAATTGTGTATCTTCATTTTTAATTATGTTTTATGGTGTTTGATCAGATGGTGGTGATAGTGGAGTTCCTATACATGTTAGGTTTCAGTTTGGCTTCGGACCCGGAACCGTTAATGAGAAGCACTTATTTCGAGGGACGTAAGCTATCTTCAATCATTAATTGTATCTTATTATAGTGGTCATTGTTCGAAGCTTCGAGGAAACTTCTATCTGATTTGGATGACCTAAACTAATATTTCAGTTTCTTTCAGTTCAGAGCTATAAAAAATTGTATATCTTCATTTTCAATTATATTTTATGGTGTTTGATCAGATGGTGGTGATAGTGGAGTTCCTATACATCTTAGGTTCCAGTTCGGTTCCGGTCCGGAACCGTTAATGAGAAGATGGACCCAGATCCGGTTCAGAACAAGTTACTAGTTCTTGGTTCCGGAACCGGTTCCAGATATGGGACTGGTCCAGATCCACGTCACGTAGCAAATGATTTAGAGAAAAACTAGCTTTTAGGAGTTTTTTTTTTTTTTTTTCGAAATTTGATGTAATATGTCAAGTATCGGATCCACAGGTCGGAACCAAGGTGGAATCGGACCTCGACCCGTTTACTCATCAGGACTTAAATAAGGATTCAGACCCGATTATTAATGGATCGAAACTTCTGGTAATCCAAGAATCGAAATTTTATATCCCTAAGATCAAGATACCATTAAATCCTATTAAGAAGCCTGCCAAGTGTACATGTGGGCTCT
Source organism: Litsea cubeba (assembly GCA_012931725.1). Lineage (NCBI taxonomy): Eukaryota > Viridiplantae > Streptophyta > Magnoliopsida > Laurales > Lauraceae > Litsea > Litsea cubeba. The sequence continues at coordinate 44,965,033 of CM022954.1, forward strand.
AGCACGTCGAGTCCCTCCACTTAGAAAAAGGTTCATTCGACGTGGGACCCAAATCCCACTCCGCCAGGACATTATCAAACGCCATTGTAAGTATTTTTCAAATCCGAGAAAGAGAGTGGGATGTGTGTTTCGTTCTGGCGCGGGCATTATTTAAGCCTTGAGGCTGTCTGCTTAAAGTCGTTAGTGCAAAGAGAGAGAAAGAAGAGATAGATAGAGAGTATATACGAGATTCGTCTTCTTTGGAGCAGAGAAAGGAAAAAAGCCATTTCCTTCCTTTTTCCCCCTCTTTGATCTTCTCATCTTCTCACGAGAACTAGTTCAACAAGACCTAGTATCATCTTCTACCTTACCTCTCGCTCTCTAGATCGATCCAGTTACAAGCCTTTCGATTTTCATCAACCAGATCGCTCTGCAGAGATCGGATTTCTCCCGATCTTTCCTACGGTTTTCCCAATCAAAACAGTGGAGAAAGGACCGAGATCGAGCCGATTATCGTCTCTGCAAGTTGAGGCTTCTTCGAGAGCTTAAGGGAGGTGAAATATGCTTTGATATAGTGTGGATTTTGATCGCCTTTCAAGCAAAAACGGCTGGAATTAGTGTAAGAATCATGATTCTCTGATTTTCTTCGGTTTTTGTGAGTTTGATTTTGATTTGAAGTGGATTTTGAGCTGAGATGAGCATCTATTTGATTGCAGTAGATTTCTTGGTGTTTTGAGTTGTGATATCTGGATTTTGTTGTTAAGGAAGGTGAGAAATCTTCAACTGGAAACAGGATTTGTTAGAACTCTTTTGTTTCTTTGGAGAAATGCTCTAATCTATTGCATTTTGTGCTGAAATGTTTCCTGTTTCTTTCAGCTGAGGAGATTCACAGCAAAAATGTTGCCACTTGAAAATCGCTCGCGCGATTACTTATTTGATGTTGTTACCCTGTGAAGAAAATGGTAATGGTAAAGATTGTTTGATCCAGTTGAGAAAGTTGTGAAAACTTCTTTTGTAAAGGGGACGACTTCTCCTTGATAAACTAAGATAGTTCTGCTTCTAATAGGCTTGAGAAGAACCACCTATTTGCAGTTTTCGTTGGTATCAACGGCGAATTCATGGAAATTGTCTCGAAGAAAAGTGAGAACTTTGAAATTTCTGTTTCAGCCACCCTCCTCTGACTCTCAGTAAATTGATAGTCTATTAAACAGAAGGAAGTCTTTCATGAAATTGAGACGAGTGATGGGGTATTTGGTGCTTGGTTCAACGGGGCCACCGATAAAACCACGGGCAGGTTTGCGCAGAGAGCAGGCTGGACGAGGGTCGTATCGGGGTAGCTAGGAAAGACTTTTTATAGTTTTCTTTTTCCTGATCTTGACGAGCATTTTAGACTGTGATCAGCATACTGTGTGGCCATCTGTGTGCTCGGCGAATGGGAACTGCTAGTACTAATTCTACAAGCTTGCGACGGTTGCTGAGGAGTCTTTGCCACAATACGCAGTGGAATTATGCAATTTATTGGAAGCTTAAGCATCGGACCCGAATGTAAGTTGTGCTTATATGCATCAATGTACAAATTATCTAACGCAGTTGAATAACTTGGAAGCTTTGCCCATCTGGTTTTCTGTTGGGTGTTTTACTATGCGTTTCCAAGTTTTTTACTGCATTTTGGGTTGGTGGAATTACTTATTGTGGGAGAAAGAAGACACTGATATGCTGTCTACCGTGTGTCAGTGAAGACCCCACATGCATTAAACACCCAAAATCTCTGTTCATTTATTGCCTAAAACCATAGAGTGTAAGAACTGAGTATTTTGGTTCTCGATTTTCTGTCAGTAAATGACATGCCATTCCAAATTTAGGGGCACATTTATAATTTCACTGGAGATTGCAGCATTTGCTGCTGAGCTTTTATGATGAATGTAAATGTACAAGAAGACATGCGCAATCATAAAAGGTGCAAAGACCCCCATTGCACAAAGATTATCAAGGGATTTTACGTAAGTTGCATTGGATGTACACAGAGCCACGGCTTGTATGGGAAACTGTTAGCTTGGCAGAATAAATTTTTATTAGTTCCAGTCTGTGTTTGTTGCAACACTAATAATGGAACTGCATAAGCCAAGTATTTTTTTTCTTTGTAATTAATCTTAATTTGGAAAAAAAGATGAGAGAAAAAAAAAAAAAACTTGTGCTTAACTAGTTAAAAAGCATCAAAACAAATAGGAGCTTAAACAACATTTTATCAGGGGATTTATCTACCATCTATCTCGTTAGCCTCTTAATGTATGGGGTAATACTGAAATAGAATTCTACAGCATCCTTGGAAAGAATAATCACCTGGAGAGTATGAGCTCTGACAGCTTGCTTCATTACCATGTTTCATGATTACTGTACATCAATGTATTATCCATTGAATCTTGAGCTGATTAAGTTGCATTCCATAAACTTCCCGAGATATGGAATAGAGATTAAACAACTCAATTTGGTCTAGATTCATTGATGTTGTCTTTGTGATAAATGCCCCACTCCTTTTCTCAAGATACATCATTAGCGTTGTGATGCAGAAACAGAATTACCCTTATAGAATATAAAATTCAACACTATTTTGTGCCACATTTTTGTAGATGAAGCAACCAAATTTCATATATAAAGCTAATTGTCAAACTTCTTGAAAAACCTTCAAAATAAGTTTTACAACCATTTGCAAAGTCATGTCCTTGGAAGGTAGCAGTAAACCACTATGAGAACTGAAGATTCGAGACTAGACTTATATTTTCTACTTTCTATGCCTCCTTGTTGTGGTTGGTATTGATGTTTTATCCTTAGCAGTTCTGCCTATCGAATATTTCTATAGCATTTCATATTCTAGATTTGGATGGCTTCTTGTTTCTAATCGCATCAAGTTGTCAAGTTCCCTTGAACATGACTACATGTTTTTGCCACTTTAGATTTGGCTATTATGACACCTTTTGCTCCGCAAGTGCATAACAACAACTGTTTCTAAGGAAGATTTTGTGATAATTTCTGAACACGCCTGTGCTAATTTCTTTCACTCATGTTTTTTTCTAGGTTGTTGACCTGGGAAGATGGTTATTGTGATTATCACCAGCCAAGAGACAGTGAGCAACATCTCTTGGACAATTTTTGCTTCAATGATACAATTAGGAGTATATCTTTTGATCATGAAATCAACACACCTGATGGAAGTTCTGAAGCGTATTCAATTGGACTTGCAGTGGCAAATATGTCCTGCCTTACTTATGCATTGGGAGAAGGGTATGTTCATGTGCACATATAGTATAGCTTGCAGTTCCAGGCTCATTCTTTTTTTTGGTAATTCCAGGCTCATTCTTGGTGTCCTCTTTAGGAATGAATTCAGAATGAGAAATATAAACCCCTCTTCTCTGTGATATACACTTGATATTTAAATCTTTTTTCTTTTTTTGTATATTTTTTCATCTGGCACACATGTCCCTAGGTTAGATCTTATTGCTCACCTAGCCATATTTGTTTTCTTCATAAGAGTTTGGTGCTTCACTCTACAAATAATTTCTGCTGTGCTTCATTACTGAACTTAAACGTTGGATACTCTGGTATTAGATACTAATCTTTTTCATTTAACCTGCAACCCAAATTCACAATTTAATACCATCACCCTGCACAATTATTTCTTCAACGCTCAATGATTACTTCTTTTTTTTTTCATTTCAGCTTCCATTTTATCAGAAAAAACCATTGTTTGTGTCAACATAAGTTTCAATAATTTTCTTTTCTTTTATAGCAATGTATTGGTTTGTCTCTGCTTCACTCTATATTGTTAGTTGGTAACAAATGAACATTGCAACAAGAAAATAAATTCTACAAAAATGAGCAGGATTATTATTCTGTTGGAGTTATTTGACTTGTATTTTCTGCACAAGTCCATTAATAACAAAGAGTTAAGTTATGCATTGCTCTCAAGTACTTGGAAGAAGTAGCTGTAGTTATCTGGAGGGCTTTTCTGGGACTTATTTTTTTGTTCATCGAGCAGGGCTGTTGGTAAAGTTGCATTGACAGGGAAGCATTCCTGGGTTTGTTCTCATGAATTCAACTCTAAGTTGGTGCCTAAGGTGAGATATTTTACACTAGAAACTTTTCCAACTAACACAGTTCACTGCTTTTCATCTGCCAATTGGAATAAGGATTAGAAATGATGTGGCTTCTTCCATTTGCAGTATCCAGATGAGTGGCATCTTCAGTTTGCTTTTGGCGTCAAGGTACTCAACTTCTATTTTTCCTCTGAAGTCAAGACTGGTTATGATCATCTTCTGCTTGTTCAGACAATGCTTAATTGCATGTTATTGATTTTGCAGACGATTTTGCTTGTACCTGTGGTTCCGCACGGGGTTGTCCAACTTGGCTCCATAGAACTGGTGCGTGAGTAAATTTGATATAGATTTATGTGTAAGTTTCAGAGAAGATATTGAGTTGGGGAATTTTCGGTATCGTATGTGCTACATCTTGTTTTTCTTATATAGTCAGTGTCTCTACTCAGTGTGGCTACAATGCAGCAGTACAAACTTCTATTATCTAACTAATGAGATTACAGGTGTTGTTACAATACTGTGGAATGGGTCAATCCTGTTATTACAAAAGTGCATGCTAACCATGGGTTGGTACATGAATCTCTTAGGTCCAATGATCCAGCCCAAGGCCCATTTAGTCCAATGTCTCTTCACAATATGGAGTTCAATTAGTTATCTGAGTATGTTTATTAATGAAGTTCAGTTTGCTTCCTATTGAAAATAATCTAATTAAGCTCTTTCTTTTTCCTAGGTATTGAGTGTTTATAATTCACTCATATGTCCTTTTTATTATCTTTCATGTTATCTATTTCTTATATCATAAATGGGTTCCAATGTTTATCCTGTAATCTTATTTGAATGTTATAGTTAGTATCATTTTTTTTTTCTTCGCTTCATTGTTCCTTTTGAGTTTTTGTACTTTATCATTTTTCCTTCTTTTACCAGAATAATTCATTGTTATTTCCCTTTCTCTTTTATTTTTGGCAGAGCTTTTATTGATAGAATTCAAAGGGAATAGAGTATAAAAGATAATTTGAAAAGATATCCTATTACAGATTAGCTCTATGGGTCCCATCTGTTGCTAACGTCTAGGGTAATTCATTTGCTTTTTTGTCCTCTAGGGAAATTTCCAAGTTATATAAATACCTGTGTGTGTATAATGAAATGACATCTCCATAATGTGCATTTGGCAGACCCACATGAGCCCATTGAATGTTCCGAGTGTCCCATATATGAGTCAAAAGAAGCCCATTTGGCGAGCCAAGCTGCCAGGAGTTTTATTTCTTCTAATTATGTATTTTCTTATTGGCTTTTGTAACATTAGGAGTCCTTGTTTAGGAAGTGTTTAGATTTAATTAGCGATTAACATTAGTTTCTTTTTTGAATCAAACGTTTAGGCCAATAAGGACTGTTTTCATTGTTTCTATATAAAGACGTTTAATTGCATTATGGGGAACAATTAAAAAAGTTTTTCTTAGATTTCATCTGGGGCTCACCTTGGTTACTCGAACACGATTTGAAAGCCAGGATCTCATGTGGGAAAACCCTCCAGGTAATCAGATTTATAAGGGATCCAAACAACTACGATGGTTCCAAGCAACTTAACTCTGCTCACCTCCACCTCTAATTCAAGTTGCATGTAAAGGAGTTCCACTTCCAAGTAATCGTATTTGGAGTTACAAGGATCACAAGAGGTTATGTAAAAATTATCAAAAACCCATTTATGGAAGTCTCTGAAGGGATGAAACAATTCATTATTAGTTATCATCATTAGTGTCCATGTCAAAAAGGACATGGATGGAAGTATTGAGGATAGATCTGAAGAAGTGTGACCTATCCGAGGATTTGATCAGGTTAGACTAGAATGGAGAAATAGAATTTATGTAGCTGACTGCTGAGTGCTGACCTCATCTAGTTGGGATAAGGCTTTGATGATCCATGTCATATAGAGGTAGCATGATTGATAATAATACAAAATAATGAAAATCCATATGGAAACTAATCATAGTTGAGCCCATGGCAAAGGTGGAAGGCTCTCATTATTGCAATCATAAGGTTGTGGGTTCCTATCATGTTAACATTAAATAACGGCAACAAAAACAATCATAGTTGTTGATTTCGTTTTGGACCCCATTTCAGTTTGAGTCTAGACCGAAACATTTCACCTAGTGCCGCGGCATTTTGGTGTTTTATTTGGAGTTATTCCCATAAAAATTTTGAAAGCTAAGATAGATGTATAAAAATAAAAATAAAAAATAGTTTAAAAATGAAACTAACATATAATACAATATAGATTTAACTCATTCCACTAAATCAAAATTACAATATTTTATTTTGACAATGTGGAATGATGATATTCATTTTGACCTCTCATGTGCAATTATTAATTTCATAGCCTAAAATAACAAAAAATATAAATATTCACTTAATTACTATACGACAATAGGGCAAACTAGTACCAAAATCAATGTGAGGAGAATTTTTTTGTGTAAAAACTTGAAAATAAAAGAAGTTGCACCACTAATTCCTGTTTGGCTGAAATTGGACTACAACAGCTGAACTATTATGAAATCTGGATCGAAATTCTTCATAGGGCTGTTTGGTTCAGTCATCTGATCAACTGAACAGTTTCTGCCTGGTCAGTTAAAGTAACTGGAATTTGCTACCATGTAACTAATTGGAGCAGGTCTCCATATGTCAGAATTAACTAATGGAAACAAGGTATCATGCCTTTTATTTTCATCATTGGAGAAGACACTCCGATGGTACGAGAGTTCGTAAGAATCATGTTTGAACTATTTAATAAAATTACAAGTAACAGCAATTTTTAAAACTACGCGGGAAGGGTGTACAGACAGGTGATGGCACTTACCGGACTCTTACGCAAAATTAAACAAGCAGTGGAATATGGCTTCTGGTGAGGATCAAAGTTACAATACTTGCTCTTAACAACCACCACATATCACTTTCTTCCTCTTCATATCTTGAAATCAGGAAGGGAAGTTGAGAAACAAGTTAGTTTTTTTTTTTTTGAATGGCAAGAAACAAGTTAGTTTTTTGTGAGGGTTTTTAATTACTAAGTGTCACATGTTCAATAAATTCTCTTTTTACTCTTTCTACTGAGGTTGCATATATTTCATCTTATGTTGCTCTTTGCTTTCTTACTATGATGCACGGATACTTCAAAATGGGCAACGTATTTGTGTCATATCATATCCGATACTTCACTTTTTTGTGTAAAATCTGTGTCCATGCCATGTCTATTGCGTGTCCATCCATGCTGTATCTGGGTATCATAGCTTTCTTATTGGTTCAGGTTACTGAGGAATTTGAGACACTGTATTACCCTGCCCACAACCCACACCTTTACTTTTAGTTCCTGGAAAAAACACACTGAAGGCTGTAAATATTTCAACTTATGTGGCTCTTTCCTTTCTTATTGGTTCAGGTCACTGAGGATTTGAAACTAGTGGCCGATGTTAAGGATTTATTCAATACTCTTCAAGGTGTGGCTGAGAATTCTGCGTTCTTCACCTTATCTGGTGATTTCCTTAGTCCATCGTCATCCTCACCTCTCTTGGGGGACTTTGCTGTGTCATCAGATATTACAGATAACCCATTGAATCCAGTGAAACAGAAAACATTGATGAAGAAAGATGTAAAGGTTCTTGATGTCGGTCAAATAACAGGAAACGAACCATCAACTATTTCTACTCAATTTTCGTCACACTTTACAGTTCAAAACAAATTTCAGGTTTCACAAAAAAGAAAAAAGCATATACTGGGAGGACACACAATGGATGGAAATGTAAGTGACACCGTGTATGGCATGCTGTCGGCAAACGTGACCGAACCACTGTATGCTCAAAATCAACTTATATATGCCGACCATTTGCAGGACATTCCTGGTTTTGATTGTCTTGAGGAAGAGTTACTTTTCTCTCAATACACTGCTGTCAACCCACGACAATCTGCCATGCAGTCTATGATGTTAAACTATTGTGACAAGAATGTGGAGAAAAATAATCATGATATTTATATGAATTCGTCTGCTGGATATGGTTTTTATTCTGGAAATATGGAGGAGCAATTTGAATTTGTGGCTGCAGAGGAGATCAGTCATGAAATTGCACACAGGCTTTTAAACTTCCCGGCTGACTCTGAGCTACACAAGGCAGTTTGGCCTGCTTTCCATGAGCACTGTCTCTCGGACCCAACCCTTTCAAAATATGATAGATGCAATGGTTTGAGTCCGATTGACCAAACAGACTCGACTTGGGATAATGAACCTTCCTTTTGGGACTCTGTTGGATGGTTTGTGAATGGAGGTACTGGAGAGCATCTCTTGGATGCAGTTGTTGGCAACGGTGCTTTGGAGGAACGTGCATTTGATACTACCACTAATATCACATCGCCCTCCCAATCATCAGGACAGTTAGCTACTTCTTGCCAAACACACTGTAGATCATCAGGTGGTGTTTCGACGGATGACATGTGTCCGCGGAGCTATGTGAAGTCTGCATCTGCCACAAGAAGTGGAGATGTATTCACAAGTTCTCCAAGTGGGTCTTCATCAAGGGCCACCAGCATATTAATAGATGAAGCACCACGGAAAATAGAAATGGAAGATGTGCGCTCTAGAAGGGTTACAAAATCTTATCAAGTTAGCAACAGAAAGCCAAGAACAAGTGGTGATATTCAGAAGCCGAGGCCTAGGGACAGACAGATGATACAAGACCGGGTGAAAGAGCTTCGGGAAATTGTCCCAAATGGTTCCAAGGTGAGTTTTAGTTTTTGGGGCATTCTCGTGTGTGCATGCACTCATCCATGAACTTGGCTTGCATCCTCAATCCATGCATCAGAATTTGATTCATTTGCTTTATCTGTTTTGATGACACAGTGTAGCATTGATGCGCTGTTGGAGCGAACCATAAAACATATGTTGTTCTTACAAAAAGTTACTAGCCAAGCTGAGAAGTTGAAGCAGTGTGTGAATTCAAAGGTACATGACATTTCTGGATTCCACTGACACATTTATATATGCCATCTCATGAGATTTATGCGATCCAAACTAGAAGACCCTTAGGAGCTGACTATCTGTGGGCCAGGAATCATTCTGGTCATGATGTCTTAAGTGCATACATTTCTTAAGCATATATTTAAAACTCTCTGCAGGTTATAGGTAACGAGAATTGGAATGGATCTGCCTCCCAGACTCAGCAGATTAATGCAAGCTGGGCCTTTGAATTGGGAAGCAAACCTGGAGTCTATCCTATAATTGTCGAAAACCTTGATCAACCTGGGCACATGCTTGTAGAGGTTCTAATCACTTGTACCCCTTTGAAATACATAATTCAAGATACCGCACGCACTTGGCAGTGAATTAGATATGTATTTTTCTTTAATAGTAATGCATTCGTTGCAGATGCCATGCGAAGAACATGGATTCTTTCTAGAAATTGCTCAGGTCATCCGCAATGTGGAATTGACTATCTTGAAGGGAGTAATGGAGAAACGATCTGACAAGACATGGGCCCACTTTATTGTTGAGGTAATGGCAAAAATAGCAGCAATGCTTCTGAATATCTTTGTAGATGTGTAATTTAGTTCATTTTCAAAATCTACCTTGTGGGGTTGTAATGTAACTGATTTGATAATTTTTAAAAATATACTACAAATTAGTAACGATTACTTTCTTGTTCTGCAGGTGTCAAGAGGTTTCCAGAGAATGGATATCCTTTGGCCCTTGATGCAGCTCTTGCAGCAAAGCCACAATACCATCTCAAGCAAGTTCTGATGGTTGTCTTGTGATATTTTAGCTTGCAATGTGCAAAGCATATCATTCTCGAAAAGAGAAGTTGACATGTCCAAAACTATTACTGATTACATTAAGGTACTGCTTAGCATCTCAATGTTTTAAAATGATGCTGTAAACCAACTATTACTCATACTAAACTGGATATACATGTTGAACATATTATATTTTACACCTGAACTTGTCAACTTCTGCACTGGAGATTGAAACACTTACATGGATTCAACAGAATTCAGACATGTATATATATGCATAGTGCTAATGTGTACATAATACATAGCTGCAAATATCACAAGGAAGCTATGATTATGATGATGATGGAATTAGCGTCTTCATTAAAAGATAAGACTTAAGGATGCTTAGCAAGGTTAAGCTAGAGTGCCGGAACATGCCTAGCAACACTTGTTCCATGTCCATTAAATACCTTCTCATCCTCTTCATCGAGAATTAACTAACAAAGCAAGGTTAGCTCTAGATGAGAGCTATGATGCACGGATACTTCAAAATGGGCAACGTATCGTGTCGTATCGTATCGTATCCGATATTTTACTTTTTACATGTAAAATTCGTGTCCCTACCATGTCTAAGGCGTGTCCCTGCTGTATCCGTGTCGTATCTGAGCATCATAGGAGAGAGTCGGACGGATGATATCTAACCATGCAAGCTCAATGATTAAGCGCCCATCTCTAATTGAGGCCAAGATAGGATGCCCTGGATTCTTACATCGCATCCCATATGTTCTATGTAAGGAAGTTAAAGGTCAGCTGAGAGCTTATCCCATTTTTGTTTTTGACCTGAATATTCAGTGGGAAAGCTAATTGTCGGTTCAGAGCTTATACCATGTATATTTTTGACCTGAACCTTCAGTGTATAGACCGGAGACGGGGTTTGACAATTTTAACTTAAGTAATAATAATTTCTCTCAAATCATCATCATCATCATCGAATCCTTTGACCATTATTCAGCTTTGCAAGTTATTTCTTCCCATCATGAGTATCAGTATCTATTTACACCTCTGGGCATTGGCATTTCGGCATAAGACACGGGTTTGAATCATGTGCCCGGGGGATTAGTCTTGATGGTTTAATACCGCGGGGATACCTTCAAGAGAGAAAGAGAGTATCTATTTTAATTACAACCGCCTTCTAAGGCCAGTAACTAGGCCGTTAGAACCATCAACAGAATGCAGGCTTAAACTTCAAAATATAAATCAAATACAAAACATTATTACAATAGCATCAGCTGTATGAGATAGTATTCAACCCAACTAGAGAAGCTTGCGTTGGATTTAAGCAGCTATGTAGGATGATCAAAGGCAGTCACTGGGCCTCAATCCAGCCCAGATGCAGACTGCTGCTGTTTAGATTCTTTTTATGATCCGGTCCAGGTCCACGTGCACTAAATGGGATGAATCGGAACTGGTGTATTTAGGCTGTGTCTCACCCAAATTCAGACTCAACTTTAAACAGACTCCGGGCTGGACAGGTGAGCCCAGCCCATTATAGCCTGTCCAAATGTGCTAAATGGGATGAATCATAACCAATTTCTTGGGTCCATTTTAGATCCAGATCCAGGCCTTTATTCGAATCTTATTACAGCCCATTACACACACACTACTCTCTCTCTCTCTCTCTCTCTCTCTCTCTCTCTCAATGCATGGGCTTAGAACACAAACAAGATGAATATGTTCTGGTGAAACATAACATTGGTGTGGAATGGATACATGCGTTGGGAGCCTTCCCCCAAGGTCCATCAGGAAGAGTTCATAAAATGCCAACTCCACTGTCCAAGAACACAACGTAACAAATCAAACGGAGGGAATGAAACAAAACAACAGCAAGAGCAGTTTCTTTCAGATGCCCCTTCACTACCCCAGGTACACTAAGGAGGACTATGAGTCCATGCCTGAATGGCAGCTAGATAGGCTCCTGGCACAGTATGGACTGCCAAACATGGGTGATCTTCCACGCAAGCGAGAATTTGCAATGGGCACCTTCCTCTGGCCAGATGTTGTAGCCAAAATTGCAAAATCATCCGTGGAGTCTGCTGATGCGTCTAAGAAAACAATGGCTGGCCACTGAAAGCTTTCCATTGTGCACTCAGGGTTCCAGTGATGCTTCTAGCAACGGTGGTTTTAGACTTTTCACAAAACAATGAATGTAATTTGAAGTTCTAGTTAAACTGCTGATGTGCTTCTAACAAAAAAAAAATACTGTTGATGTGCATACAACTTGTGCAGTTTCCTTTATATTTTGAGATTTTTCCTTTTTTTCACTCCTGAGTTACAATCATCCTTCTTACCATAAAAAAGAGTTCCAAGTATCCTGACCAGTGACCAATGTTAAGCGATCAGGATATTACTAACTTGTTCGTTTCCTCAGGATATTATCTAAATAAGTTAAATTTTAAAATAACAAAAACCAAAAATAGCAATAAGATGTAATGAAAATGATCCCATGCTGCTATCAGCAGATAATGTGACTTTCAACTGATCTAAATGAATTTGACCGTTGGATTAAAATCATAAAAAAAAAAGGCCTACTAAAACTGTTAAAACTTGAAGGCCGTAGATAAAGGGGTTAGGATGATCTGATGAACTTCAAATTTTGCACATAAGTAGGTTCATCAACGCCTTTTGATCAATTCGCTCCCCTTCTTTTCATGGGCCCCACAAGGGAGGCCACTCGGAGCTCAACAGTAAAGGGTGCAGAGGAAATGAGCCCCCTCCTTTGCTCATGTGTAGAAATGATAACTACATGTTTCACATATGATAATCCAACCATCCACATAACTCAAAATCAAGTTTGGGATAGTTCCAATCTTGAGAGGTCTGTGTGATATAAGAGAATTTAAACACAAATAGAGGGCATCACCCTGGAGATACCACATATTAGCTGCTGAATGCTGATAGTATCATACAGTTGCAACAGAGGATCATTTCTCAAATATAATTACTGTTAAGTGTTAGAAATTATGTGAAACCCTTTTTTTATCATTTTAATTATGATATCACAATTTCTCTCATTTTTCTTGCAGCATTTTCAATATTCCCAATATTTCGGACGTATCATGATAACAATCATCATCATGAGATCCAAAATCTTTATCCCATCAATCTATGGTTGTCATTAGAGCTTAATCCCTCAATATAGAGTCATCATCAGATCTTTATTACATTAAACTAGGTTAATCATTTTGAAAGTATGTGATGTCAATAAGAAATTAACATTTTCTAATAAACTCATAATATTTTTGTAATCTCGTCCTTATTTGTAACACTGCTCCTAAGTCTTAACCTCCATGAGAGACAGTTTCAAATGGATCAATACCAAGTTCTCTGAAATCCGAGATGAAGCTTGAGCACCTTCCATTTATCAAACCACCCTCAGTTTGCAATGTGGGATTTGGAAAGTTTCCTCTCAGCTTGCAATGTGATGATACAGTGATGTGTAGAAAATTATATCAGAAAATGATTTTCCCTGAAGAATTGGTACTCTTACCACAAAATATTAGGTAAGTTAATATTCAGTCTATACTAAGATCAATAAATTAATTCTATCTTGCATTGTACTGCATCATATACCATTCTCAATCCTAAGTGAGGGTAGAGAGTTGTACGAAATGACAATTGATGGAGAACTTTACAAACATTTAGCCTTAAATAGGAATAAGTCTTTCACAGAGCTGGCTCCAAAATAGATGGTATATATGGGTTGAGACTTTGATGATGAATCTATTATACTGATGATGATTGATCAAATAACCCCATGAGAAAGTAACCTGTATTCCAACTTAATTATATTGGGATTAGACAACTCAAATGCAACAATGAGTTGTTCAATCCTATATCATTGTGTGGGGATATTTCCGAACTCACCGGATGACTGGCCGGATGCTCTATGCTCCGGCTAGGCCATCTCGGCAAGGCTCATCTCAACCTCAACTAGCTCGGCCAAGTGCTCCCACTTCGGTCAGAGCCTCACCTCGGCCACGCGCACTCAACATCGGGGCGCCAACCGAACTCACCCTGGACCTCGGCAACGAGGCCGAGGCATCAACCGAGATCCCCTGCCTCATTGGTCACCATGGTCTCGGCCCATTGGTCACCATGGTCTCGGCCAGGAGCTCCTTCTCGGAACTTTGCACAGCTCCCGGACCTCAGCAACACAGCCTGACCTCAGTCAGGATGCCAGGACTACCCAAGGCAGGGCCTGACAGCTGTCCACCCTTGGACACTTAAGCACGCTAGAGCACGCGCGACAAGACAAGGGCACGCCTATACTCTCTGACAGACAGAGCCTCCCATGCCGCCCATGCTTCCTGACAGATCGGCGTCCACAGACGCCAGAGTGGGCTGTGATGGGACGGCTAACCACCTCATTGTCTCCTGCCTCCTCTCTCTCCAAAGTCAACTATCTCCCTCTCCTCCTCTATAAAAGGGGCCAAACCAGAACAGTAAGGACTCTTTCTCTCCCGTCCGAGAGAACCACACTGGTATCACCTTCTTCCCCCAAAATCTCCTCCTACTGTCCAGTACTCATACTGACTTAGGCATCGGAGAGCCCTGCGCTGCCCACAGCCAGGGTCCTCTGACCTGTTTCTTCTCCCTCTTCCAGGTTCTCAGGCATCGGTTCTTCCATCTTCAACGAGGAGACGGGGAGCTTCAGCCTTCGTCCTCCTCAGTGAGTCTCAAGAACACCATCCTCACCGGGTTCGTGAATTTTTGTGCACTTACAATTGGCGCCGTCTGTGGGAAACGCTATAAAAAGCCATCTTCCCAAACACCATGCCTCGGAGAACCAGAAAGGGAAAGGAACCGCTGACACTGTCGACACAGCTGCCGACGGTCCCCCACCGGGAAAGGTCAGGAGCAAGATCTAATCCAGCGAGCGTCCAACAGCAGGGTACTCAGTCGGGTTCATCCTCTAAGGGTTCGACCTCGACTCCACCTTCCAAAAGGCGCACCCTGAAGGACAACAGAAGCAACCAAGCTCATGGCGAAAGCCCGGGTAACAACCACGACTTCAGAAAGTGGCTTGATCGACACATCGAGCAAGCAGTACGACAAAACATGGAGGTTGCCGGTTTCGCTCGAGTTCGGCTGAACTCTGACGATCTCGGCACATCTCCCCTCTCTCCAGAGATCAGGAGCTTCCCCCTTCCCGAAGATTTCAAAGTCCCGAGGTTCGTCGTTTATGATGGAACCTCGGATCCAGCAGCACACCTCCTTCACTTCACTCAGAGGATATCGGTGTGGGGCGATGCAGGCCACCTGAACTGCAGAGTCTTCTCTTACAGCCTCGGGGACCTCCCCCTAAAGTGGTTCTGCGCACTCCCCCAAGGATCGATCAAAAGTTGGCAGCAGCTCCGAAGTTCCTTCATGACGAAGTTTCCAAGCCCACAGGGTCGTCCCCAGGCAGCCGCAGACCTGATGGCCCATAGAATGAAGCAGACCGAGAGCGTCACGCAGTTCGCCAAAAGGTTCTTGGACTGTCTACAGTAGTACAACCAGATCGAGGACACTTCAGATGCAATGACGATCCTGTCTTTCCAACAAGCCCTCCTACCAGGCAACGAGCTACGAAGGGACTTGGTCATGCACCCTGTGGTCACTATCGCAGCACTGATGACCAGGCTAAACCAGTTCGTCAGGCAAGAAGCAGACGAAGCCCGAGCCCAGGAGCATTTCAACCTCTACGAAAGGGACCAGGCAACCTCCATCTCAGCGGATGCCTCCAGCTCCGCATGCAGCATCCATCTCGACGGACGCCTCCGTCTCGACGGCAGGAGTCTCCTCCAGCTCGGGGGGCTACTGAAGCCTCCAATCATCTTTCAGCTTCGACCGCCCGTCAGCTTTGATCGCACAACCCTCTACCGTCATTTCTGGCGGCACGGTCCTCTACTGTCAGCTTCGATGGCGCCGTCAGCTTCGACGACACCGGTACGACCCTTTACTGTCGGCTTCGATCGTACGACCCTCTACTGTCATTTCGACGGCACGGTCCTCTGCTGTCATCCTTGATCGCACGGTCCTCTGCCGCCACTAGTCATCCAGAGCTTCGTACCCCTGGTGAAGAGCCAGTGGGATCTCCATTGCGTGCGGCAGGCGCATCTCGGCCCTCACGCCCGATGCCCGGCGCAGGCCCTGGTGACGAGCCAGTGGGATCTCCATAGCGTGCGGCAGGCGCATCTCGGCCCTCGCGCCCGATGCCCGGCACAGGCCCCTGGTGACGAGCCAATGGGATCTCCACTGCGTGCGGCAGGCGCATCTCGGCCCTCGCGCCCGATGCCCGGCACAGGCCCCTGGTGACGAGCTAGTGGGACCTCTCTGGTCCATTGCCAGCCAGTCATCCTCCATGATACTTACCTTCTGACCTCAAAAGAGCAGTCTATTGAGCTCAGAAGCTGGGGGGCTATTGTGTGGGGATATTTCCGAACTCACCGGATGACTGGCCGGATGCTCTATGCTCCGGCTAGGCCATCTCGGCAAGGCTCATCTCAACCTCAACTAGCTCGGCCAAGTGCTCCCACTTCGGTCAGAGCCTCACCTCGGCCACGCGCACTCAACATCGGGGCGCCAACCGAACTCACCCTGGACCTCGGCAACGGGGCCGAGGCATCAACCGAGATCCCCTGCCTCATTGGTCACCATGGTCTCGCCCATTGGTCACCATGGTCTCGGCCTGGAGCTCCTTCTCGGAACTTTGCACAGCTCCCCGACCTCAGCAACACACCCTGACCTCGGTCAGGATGCCAGGACTAGCCAAGGCAGGGCCTGACAGCTGTCCACCCTTGGACACTTAAGCACGCTAGAGCACGCGCGACAAGACAAGGGCACGCCTATACTCTCTGACAGACAGAGCCTCCCATGCCGCCCATGCTTCCTGACAGATCGGCGTCCACAGACGCCAGAGTGGGCTGTGATGGGACGACTAACCACCTCATTGTCTCCTGCCTCCTCTCTCTCCAAAGTCAACTATCTCCCTCTCCTCCTCTATAAAATGGGCCAAACCAGAATAGTAAGGACTCTCTCGCTCCCGTCCGAGAGAACCACCTACTGGTATCACCTTCTTCCCCAAAATCTCCTCCTACTGTCCAGTACTCATACTGACTTAGGCATCGGAGAGCCTTGCGCCACTCAGGCCAGGGTCCTCTGACCTGTTTCTTCTCCCTCTTTCAGGTTCTCAGGCATCGGTTCTTCCATCTTCAACGAGGAGACGGGGAGCTTCAGCCTTCGTCCTCCTCAGTGAGTCTCAAGAACACCATCCTCACCGGGTTCGTGAATTTTTGTGCACTTACAATCATTATCTATAAATGCAGTCTATTGTCATCCTGCAAAATATTACTCAATTCTTATTCGGGTGATGGCTTGGAATTTTACTCATAGAGCAAAATATGCCTAGAAAATAAAGGAGACAGAGAAAGAGAGGGCTGGGTCCGGATCTGATGGAAAACTGAGAGGGGGAGCTGGGCCTGGATATGATGAATGCCTGAGACAGAGAGTCAGTTTCTTTCCTCATGTATGCAAGTCAACTTTAAGCACTAGGACGGCTGCAATGGATTGTGCGTAGATAAGTGATTTGAGCTTTGCTCACTTGAGAATCCTTGTATGTTTATAGAATACTTGATTGACCCAGATTTCATTGTCAAATGTCCTCCAACGTGGAGGCATTGGCAGTGTGCGCATGAATGAAGGGATCAGATTAGTCAAATTGTCTATACCACTCCAAATGAAATCACAATCATAATGGCACGCAGAAAATGAATATCAGTCCCATTAGACCATTAGATTATCCTAACTCTTGATTTAACACCTTGAAATTAATGGCGTCTTAATCATAGATTTTCTTAAAATATAATCCAATGGCGAGTGAAGGTCCAGCGAGTGTAAAATTGGGAATGATGTCAAATCATAGGATGAAAGAGTATCAAAGGGGTTATATTGACAAAAAGATGGACCCAAGTGGGTCCCACGATACTTGACTGTACTTTCAATAGCTCATAGGAGACAACACAAGTCATCTCCTAAATAACAAAACAAGTGCTAACAGTTCGTAACAACACTGGACTTTGAAAGGAAAAAAAGGAAAAGATAAGAAAAGAAAACCTAGGACATTTATAGATACAGATGTCCCATTTAATACTTTACAACAATGAAAAATAATAGCTAGGATTCCAGAAAATTACAAACTATATAACAAGAGATTGTAAAATTGTAGCATGGATGTACCATATATAGTACACATCACAATAAATACCTAAGTGCGCATATACAAGAATATGGAAATCTAGAGTAGAATTAAAAAATAATATGTAAGTTCTGAGCCGATTCATGAAACTTCTATAATCTATGCAAATTTAGTTTTACCCATAATTTGAAATTGCATTATCAGAGTTAAAAATGCAAGGACGTTACAAAAGAAAAGAAAAGAAAATGAAAGAAAACTACATGTGAAGAAGGCCATGACGCTGGAAGAAAAATCAAAATATTAAGGCAAGGTGGAAGGGTACATAAGACCATGAGAAAAGATGCATAATGTGCGTACATACCTTAAATTTACAACAATAATCTTTTAGACACTCTCATCATTCCTTTCGTTTTCTTCTCTATATCTTCCTCCAATAGAACGAAAGAATTAGAAGGAAGAGGAAGAGGAGGAAATAAGGATTCAACTACTGCCAAATTTCAATTTATTACTTTTGAGGCATTTTTGGTTTATGTATATCATCTTGCCATCGTATCTTTTTCCATAGACATGCTTGTGAAAGATAAGGATTCAACTACTGACAACTTTCAATTTATTACTTTTGAGGCATTTTTGGGGGCGTGTTGCCAATTTCTTACACTCAGTTCCCTCGAAGGGAGAAGAAGATTGTTATCGCAGTGGCTGTAATCTGTTACTTGGTGGGAGCCTGGCTTCTCTCCATGATGGCTAGTTGTTATGCGCTTAACCCCAAAGGGTAGATTCGGAGGTTCTCCGGTTTTTCTTTGGGCCAAGAGGGATTAGTCCAGCCCAAAGGGGTGGGAGCCCTCCGATGGCAAAAAAAAAAAAAAGTTATAGGCTTTATTTAGGGCATATTTGTGTACACACTTTTCCACGGAAAGGAGAAAAGTGTGGTTTTCCGCGGAAAACTCAGTTTTCAGGCGTTTGGTGCGGAACAATTCCACGGAAATGCTTTCCTGCCTCGTCAGCATTAATAATTGTGGAAATGGATTTCCTATGGGGGGTATGGAAAATGGATTTTCTCGAAAAACTCCTCCCACTTTTCCTCACTCTTGTCCATTTCAACCAAAAACTCTTCAGTTCTTTCATTTTTTATTTCTTTAAATAAATTATTATTTAATGTTGAATAAATAATATACATGTTATGTTATTTTTCTTCAAAAAGTTATTTCACCAAATAAGAAAATTTCATTTTCTATAAGGATTCCACAGCCGCACCAAACTAACTATTTGCACCAATTCAACGAGGAAGTTTTTTTTGCACCAAACATAAATCTTTAAATTCTATGGAAATATTTTTCTAAGGTTTCCATTCTATGGAATTGCTAACGTGGCAGTTTCCCCTTTCCGCAGAAAGGGTGTGTACACAAACGTGTCCTTATGATCATGTCTTTTCTTTCTTCTTCTTTTTAGTCTTTTATTTCTTCTTCTCCTACAACCTTTTATCACCTTTGCATTGGGTTCCTTCTGTTGGATTGCTAGTTGTTGATGAGATAGATTGAATCACACCATTAACCCCAGTTCCAAAATTGTGCAAATAAGAGTGCACGCTATGCCCATTATTATTACACAGTAAGGGTGGCCCATTTCTCTGATGATGACATCAGTTTTTATGTCTGCCTCTTTGCACGGAACATGATTATATTAGAATTATACTCTAATAGTAAATGGCATGGCTATGCAGGTGCATCTCATTGTGGTAGAGTTGTTCTGAACTAATTTCGTTGTATGGGGTGGGATTGTGCTGAGTAGGGGTGTTCATGGGTCGAAACCCGCGGGTTTCGGGTAAAATTCGATCCGACAAGTTTTTTGTGAGTGAAAACCCACCTGAACCCGACCCGTTTGCGTCACGGGTCAGTCGGGTCAAGGGTCGGGTTCGGGTCTTCTTTTTTTTTTTTTTCATGTAGAAGACCAAATTGTTTATGATAACAACTTTCTATTATATAAAAAAAAAAGAGAACTAAAAGTGATTAAATGTAAAAGTAAAAAGTAGTTGCGGTTGTTTGCTGGCCTTTTTTTGTACCATGGTTAGAGGTGTAAAAAATAAAGTAGTTGCGGTTTGACCTGAAACCCACGTCCAATTTCAACTACTAATCACTCTCATCTTGACCATTAATTTAGTGGTAATTCAGTGGTCACCAATTAAATGATTAAATGCAATCAACAAGATATTCAAGATTCAACAAATCTAAACAAACTGATGTCAAATAGATGTAATAAGGCTTCATAACGTACCGTGTTTTCCATGTGAGATCGCCTTAATATGTTGATAGGAATAAAATAAATGTTCCTCGCACTAAATATATTATAGCATACATCGGCCTTGAGTTCATAGACATGAGACCAATATAATAATTCAAATATTTAGAAATTGGTCGGTGAATACATCTAAGAGAAATTAAAACCACATCCTGACAAGTGGGCATCCCTTTTGGATTTTTATCCTTGGTCTTCTACATGAAAAAAATGAAAAAAAAAAAAAACTGGGTTCACGGGTTACCTGGTAACCCGACCCGTGAGGCCCGTTACCCATACCAACGGTCACGGGTCTGGTCGAACACAAAAATTCTAGGTGGAGTGACCCACCCATTGACCCACGGGTCGGGTCGGGTTACCGGGTCAAGTCGAGTCGCGGTTAATTTTGTATACCTCTAGTGCTGAGAGAATAGTTACATGCAGCATGGACTAAGTTAATTAGAGCTTGCCGCAGAGTTGAATGTTTCTTTAGAGCCCCTTTAATCAAAACCAGCAAGTAACCCATGCGCACGAGTACCCATACAATGTAAATTAAATGTTCATATAATTGAAAAATAAACATTGACTTGAATGGCAGCCAAAATAAAATACATGATAGTAAATTTTTAGAAATAAAACAAAAGAAGAAAACTTTCACAAATTGAAAGTAGCTAGAGTAGAAAAGGAGTATGAGAACTAAATGGGAGAATATGCAGAAATGGAGTAGGAGATGTGCACTGAAAGGGGTTTTACCAAAATAAAAGAGAAAATGTGGGTAATTATAAGAGTTGAAATTGTTGTTGAATGGGATAAAAAGTGGGTAGTTATGAGAGATAATGGAAGGAAGAAGAATAACGTCCCATCAAGTTTGTAACCAACCGTCCAAATTGTTTAAAAAATATGAACTATATCTGGCCCGATTATCATGCCAATTTGAATAACTGTATCTAGCCTAATTACCAATTTGAATAGAGTAAAGCTACTGGGACATACTTTTTGGCATGAATATTGGACAAACTCCTATGTTACATATTCATGCCAAAAAGTATGTCCAAGTAGACTTTTTGATTTGAATAACATTCACCATGGAATGGACAATTACCACATTGTAGTAGTCTTTTAACACCTTCATCTAAAAACATCCAGAAATAACAACTCCATAATATGTCCAAAGAACCTGATTTTAACACCAAAACAACTACAATTCCAATTCAAAACACCAAAAAGAAAAAAAAAATAAGAAAAGAAAGCAAACCCATCAACACTCCCCGGAAATCCGACCTTCGTGCTGACTTTGATTGATTTCCTTAGCACCCACCATCAAAAGAAGCAAAAAAAAAAACACAGAGAAGTTGTAGAAAACCCACATCCCACGCTGGCAAGATCTGGTTTTGTTCACAGAATAGAGAAGAAGAAGAAGCAGCATCGTCTGCCGGATGTCTGCAGAAGACTCAGCCTGTTGCTGCGCCAATAAGCAACCGCCACGGTGTTGATCGAAGGTGGGCCCCGCGCCATATCTGATCGATTGCAGAGAAATGCAAAGCACAACCCCGCGTCGGTGGACTGATCACAGTTGATGGAAAAGGAGGTCTGTTGCAGAGGAGACCAGACTCTCTCTTTTGGTCTCTGTTTGCATAAGATTGATCGGAGAAGGTGAAGAAGGCCGGAGCTCCTCACCGGAAGTGCAGACCGGAGCTGGCATTCCGGTTCCGGTCGGCCATCAATTTTGGGGATGAAGATTTTCTTATTTATGAGAAACCCCCTAGCAGAAGTTTTTATTTTTAATAAAGTCACATGTGTAATGAAACGAGTAGATGGAGTGTGAGTAGGCACCGATGTGGATTTAGATGCCACATGGCTGGCGGTGATCGGCCGGAATAGGCTCCCCCTGTTTTCCGGAAACAGGGGATCCAGACTCATACTTAATAAGACGCCTATATTCACAAAGTCCAGATCTCCTGTTTTGTAGAAATATCCAGATCTCCTATTTCGTAGAAATAAGGAAATGCTGCTTCATCCAATCCACATTTGCCACCTATATAAAATCTTATACTAACTAATGTATCATCTTTAATTGCTTCTTTAGGATGAAAAAAAAAAAAGGAAGAGATTTTATATCGGTGGCAAATGTGGACCGGACAAAAGAACATCTTCTATTTCTACGAAATAGGGGATATGGACATATATTTACATGGTTTTCATCCTTTAATTAAGTTCCCTTGAAAATCCTTCCTTATCCAATGATTTGTTCAATGCAAATACTTTGAGTACTCCAAATTCAAATTAGCTATCAACTTAAAAATATTTGAGTTTATAACCTCATATTGTCTTTTTAGATTATTAATCAATGTAATGGAGCAATGTAATCAGTAATATGATAGACTGAAATTCCTATTTATTGTTTTTCTTTTGCGTTGATTTAAGTTGTGGGCCCACAAGGCTATCAAAGTAGATCCACTATGTAAATTGTGAGCCCTTAAATCAATATGAAGGATTGATTGTTTGATCACAATTAATAATTAAATGATCAATTTGACAGACTGAAATTCCTCCTCTTTGCATTGATTTTAGGCGTGGGCCCTACGAGGCTATCAAAGCTGGTAGGTCTTAAAAAATTGTGAATCCTTAAATCAATACAATAGAATGATTGTTTCATCATAATTAGTAACTAGATGATCAATTTGACAAGCTAAGCTTCCAATTTTATTTTTTATTTTTCATTGATTTTAGGTGTGGGCCCCACGAGGCCTATCAAAGCTAGTAGGTCTTGAAAAACGAGTGGTTTGATTGACCAGTCAGTTTTATAAACTTTCCTAAAATCTCTTCCCTAAGTCTTCTTATAATAAACTCTAGCAGCAAGCTTGTACAATACAAGTGTTAATATTGTAAATTTCAAAATAAATTAAAATTAATATATAACTTAAGTATTAATTAATTAAAAATATATGAATTAATTGAAGGGTGGTGCCAAAAACTGTTAGAGATTTTTATTAACATTAAGGGGGTCTTTGGAAACTCACATGGGGCCATAGCCACCCTTGTCCCTCTTCCCCCTTATATGTAAGGTTTCAATAAAATGTGATTGAATATCTGAAAATTCATTTGTGATTCTTCCAACTTTTTTTTTTTTTTTTCTTTTTTTGGTGATTCTGCTAACTTTAACTAGTTATATATATGTGAAACTGCTCACTTATGCATTGTGCGTAAGTGAACTGCGAATCCGGAAAGCCCAATAGGTGGGGCCTGCTTCAAAAATTTATGCAAAACACGTCATATGCGTTCTAGATTTACAACTTGCAGGTGCTATGTGCGTTGGTGAATATTTTTCCTTGTATATATAATTAAATGTTTATATAAGTTTGACCTTTCTCACTATATTTAATTAAATGTTGATTTTAGTTTACTTGTAGGTGAAATGACTCCTAAATCACCAAAATGTCATTTGTTGACAATCAAATCAAATCTTAAGGCGGGTCCACCTAAATAACATAATCATTGTGGGATCATGTAAATAGTATAATAATGATGGTAAGCTATCTTAAATGATAGTGGACCCACATGATACCTATTAGATCCAACTAATTTATCCACCTATGAGATCCATACATAAAATATGTGAACAATGGATTCTATAGAATGGTAGATGGGTTGGATGTGATGAATATCATATATAGGAAAATGATCTCCTGCGCACTGTGCACAGAGCATCCAGACTGTCCCGTGGAGGCGGGACCCACCTCTGCACACGAAATAGAATATTTCCCCCATGTGTATATGGAGACAAAGGATAAGTAAGTGGGTCGATTATGGTGGATCCCATCTTGAAAAAAAGGGTAAGATGCCAAGGTTATTAATTTGAATCCGGATCCCCTGTTTCAACGAAACAGGGGGAGCCTATTCCGGCCGATCACCGCCCGCCATGTGGCATCTAAATCCACATCGGTGCCTACTCACACTCCATCTACTCGTTTCATTACACATGTGACTTTATTAAAAATAAAAACTTCTGCTAGGGGGTTTCTCATAAATAAGAAAATCTTCATCCCCAAAATTGATGGCCGACCGGAACCGGAATGCTAGCTCCGGTCTGCACTTCCGGTGAGGAGCTCCGGCCTTCTCCACCTTCTCCGATCAATCTTATGCAAACAGAGACCAAAAGAGAGAGTCTGGTCTCCTCTCCAACAGACCTCCTTTTCCATCAACTGTGATCAGTCCACCGACGCGGGGTTGTGCTTTGCATTTCTCTGCAATCGATCAGATATGGCGCGGGGCCCACCTTCGATCAACACCGTGGCGGTTGCTTATTGGCGCAGCAACAGGCTGAGTCTTCTGCAGACATCCGGCAGACGATGCTGCTTCTTCTTCTTCTCTATTCTGTGAACAAAACCAGATCTTGCCAGCGTGGGATGTGGGTTTTCTACAACTTCTCTGTTTTTTTGCTTCTTTTGATGGTGGGTGCTAAGGAAATCAATCAAAGTCAGCACGAAGGTCGGATTTCCGGGGAGTGTTGATGGGTTTGCTTTCTTTTCTTTTTTTTTTTTTTTTTTTTTTTTTTTTTTTTTTTTCTTTTTGGTGTTTTGAATTGGAATTGTAGTTGTTTTGGTGTTAAAATTGTTGGAAAAATGTTAGAGAACCCACTATTTTGGCCATCTTTGGGCCAAACTAAAAGTTAGATCCACTTATTCTTTTAGGTGGGAATACATGGGAATGTAATCTACTCCATGAGTAGATTAAGGACATGTATTGGGTAGCTCTAATCCATTAAGGAGTGAATGAGAAATTGCTTCCTAAACACTACTACTTGAACATGTTAAACATGGAAAGAAAATGAAGTGACACATTCCCACATTGCTTGAGAGCAAAATAAAATGAAGTGAAAAACCTTGCTTCCCACATTCCCACATTGCTTGAGAGCAAAATATTTCTTTGGTATAAATATGTTTACCTTAGTGGTATAAGATGAGCCCCAAGGGGCATCACCACCACGCGTGCGCCCCGCCCCAACCCGGGCTGTGCGCACGGGTCGGGCCTGGCTCGGCCCACTACCCGTTATTAATTTTTTGGAGAAATTTTTTATTAAACTAAAAATTTCTTTTTGGATTAAATGGGGTATGTCCAGAGGTGTGTGTCCTTTCAATTGTGAAAGGGTGTGTCTAAAGAAGAGAAGCATTTGTTCACTGAAAAGTCACTATTCTAAACAGATGCAACCCCTTTGAATGGTTTTCCTGCAGCAGTCTATTTAAGCATTCAATCCCATTCGATTTTTAGTCATTCAATTCAATGGCATTTGTGCATTTGCTCACTGAGTCTGAGTTTGAGTCAAGAAGAGAGAGTGTTGTTGCACATTTCTGGTTCGACTTGCGGGAGCGAATTTTGTCTTAAGGACATATTATCTAACACCAGCCTTGATCAAACAGTCTTCTGCGAATTCTGAGTTTCGTAAGTTCAACAACAAAATACTGCTTTTCTGCCTTCATACAGTAAGTGATTTCCATTTCTAGATTACTTTCTGTAATTTTGTTTTACTGAGGTTGATTGCTTCGCTGTTGTGAGGATCTGTTTCCTAAATAATACTGAATGAATTATTTATCTGTGTACTCGGAACAACGAAAATCAGGTTCTTTGGACATATTATGGGGTTGTTATTTCTGGATGTTTTTGGATTTGGTGATTTACGTTGGTTTGTTCTTGATTTGGCTGCTCCAAGCTGCTATTCTGTGGTTGGATTTAGAATTTTTCTTTGGTTCTGGTATACAGATTTCAAGAAATTTGTATCTAGAGAGACTCATCTCTCTCTCTCTCTGATTTGTTTGTGCCAGCGAATCTGGATCCTCCGATCATTGACAACCCCCAGCAGCAACGAGCACCCCTCTCTCTTCTTCATCGAGAACCCAGGTCTCTTTCCCATTCCCATCTCTACATCGGCTGGTGTAGCAGATCCGGCCCATCTCTTCATCGGCTGCAGGGGCGGACCTAGGCTTTGATGACCTGGGGCGACCGCCCCAGGTTGATTTTAAATTCTTCATTGATTTAAATGGGCCCCCCATACATATTTGTCTAAACACTAAATAATCGCCCCATGTCCGAAGCACATATGTCTAAATGGTAAATAATCGCCCCACCTAAATAAAAATTTTGGGTCCGCCCCTGATCGGCTGTAATAGCAGATCTCGCAGCCGAGTTCGGTCTCCTGACATGATTCGTCCCTTCTTCTTCTCCGGGCACGGCAGAACCCAGCACCCTTTTTACTTTGCAACGAACTTTCCTTCTACTAATCTGTATTCAGGAAGAAAAATGGTTGGAGGAGAAACAGACTTTTTCAAATTGCAAGAAAGACCCTGTACTTTTTTTAATTCATTTCAAGAGAGAGCAATAGGTGAGGTGGCAAATCTGCCACGTGGTGGGTGGTGATTGGCAGGAACAGGCTCCCCCAGTTTCAACAAAACAGGGATCCGGACTCATAATTGAATGAATGATGTGGTACCTTAATAAGCTCAGTGTTCCAATAAGAGCTCGCCATGTGAAGGATGACGTGGATATCACCAAGGCTCTCGATTTCTAAAACAAGAGCCCTCAGCGTAAGTTTAGCCGTAACAAAAGCCCAGGCTCAAAAGGTAAAAATATATTGAAATATTAGATTTTCTTGGAGATGTTATTGGGAAATATTAAATTTCACAAAAAAGTAAATAAAATTTTTACATTTATTAAAAGTTTATATATAAAACTTTATTCAAAAGGAAGACCTACATGGACAGGTATTTCCCGGAGAGATAGTGGAGAGAGAGAGAGAGAAAATGTAAGGGCTAAAACTAAGGGATTTTTACCAAATAATTAAGGTTAGATTGTAAATAATCCATTTTATGTAGAATAATAATAAAACATCCATTTAGTTGTTCGTACAAATATTTTTAACGAAATTACCCTAGTTGGCGATATCGCCAACTAAGTTGGCGATATCGTCAACTACCTGTATTTAACCCATCGTCTTCTTCTTTCTCTCTTTCTCCCATTCATCCGTTTCATAGGTTCCTTGCTACCATTCTCATGGATCTTTCTTAAATCTAGTTTAAGAAATTAATCATCGAGAGCTTAAGATCAAGGGTTAGCAAGGCTGATTTGAAATTGGATGCTCGGAGCACTTCTGTAAGTGTTCTTATTCTTAATTCTGTTTTTCCCTGCTTTGTTGATTGATAAATGGATAAATTCTTTTTTTTTTTTCTGATCTATTAAATTTAAAGTTTACAAGATTCAAAGGTTGTGTTATATATGGACATCCTTGAATTCAGTTAATTAGAAACTATTTCATTATTGTTACATGTGTTCTTGGTGATTTCATTATCTTTGGATCTGACCAGGTGCATTTCGATTGGTATTTTTAATACCTTAACATTTTTTTAACATTTTTTTATTTGTAATTTGTGATCAAACAACCGATCTAAATGTTGCACCGCAGCTTACCATCCAATAGAGCCATGGACTCATCTCACTTTTGATACTTTGACATGCTTGTTGGCTCTTGTTAGACTGGGTAAACCTGGGCATTGCCTTTGTGTTTTTACCTTCCCATCCTTGATTTTTGTTGACATTGCAATTTTGCTTTTCTGTAAAGATTCATTATTTCCTTATTTTTGTTGCTTTCCCCTCATTCTTATTAGATAAAGGAGGGATTCTTAGGCAACAAGGTGAATTTGTTCTGCTTCATTTATTCTTCTAAAATATTACTAGTGCATTGTTACTGACGCCCACTAGAACGTTGGCATAGTGCCATGTTAAATCAATGCAGAGGGCAGCCTTTGTTGATGAGTCCAATTATTGAGCACTTGGGATTCTTGTACATTAGTGCACTTATCATGATCTATTCATTTAGCAAGTGATCTTAGATGGAGAAGGCTAGAGGAGACTTGGAGTTGGGAGTTTATGAAATGGTGCTATTATGCGTGAATTTTTTATTTTTTATTTTTGTATATGTACATGCTTCGTTGTAGTTAATTACCAGTTCTCCTTTTCGATAGAAAACAAATGCTAATTGCCACATATTGGCTCTTTTCATCTCTATCTCAAGCTTTGACAATGCTTGTCTGAAGTGTTTGTGCACTTTTCAAGCCTCTAAAATGGTTGTGTAGGAAAGAATGACTATAATTCCCTTTTGTTGCTAATTTAGCCCGACAAAGTATCTTTAGTCAACAGTTTGGATGGTATCATTGCTCATACTAATGGGCTTATTGTGAGTTTGGAATGCACCATATTTTGGTAGTTTGAATAGTTGTCACACCTTGTTTCCTTTAATTTTCTAAGTTTTGTGTTGCCATAAACCACCACCTGTTGTTGCTACAATAGGCATCCATGAATAGTGACATATGCTCTAGATGGGGTTAGTTTTAGACTTTTTATTCTCTTGTTATTGCTCACGGTTCTCTTTACAATTTTCTTGTAGTTTTTAATAGAAGTTGTTTTTCAATTGACATGTCCAATGCTTGAAGGCAGGCTAAAACCAAGTCAAGCAACTGTTTGGTTAAGGGCCTGGATTTTTACTTGATAGACAGTTAAAACATTGAGAAAATTGATACTGATTATTAATGAGTTTTGTTAAGTTGATGATACAGAAGTTGAATGTTGGAAGCTTTAGAGGAAAACTAGTCCAATCAAGTATCAATACTCCAAATATTTCAAAAATCCCAATCATACAACCCATTAATCTTGAACTATCTTTCAAAAAAAAATCCGAACTATAGTAGTCTATAACCTATGAATTGAACAACAAAATGCAGTTCTAAATCCATAGCAAAGAGCCAATTTATTCCCATATGGACAACTAATCCATATGACCATATAAACAAAACGTACAAGTGTCATTGTGTGCATATGTATCACATAAGCAACCAACTAATGAGTTGCACTATTAAGGATTATGACGATCCAAAAAATGGGTTCATTTCCAAAAATTGGATCCAATTTTGGTGTTTCTCGATTGGATTTAGTTCGCTTCATGTATATTAATTGGATGCATGTTTTAGTTCATTTTCGTATTTTTGACTTGCTTAAACTTCTAGACTTCTAGTTCCCCTAAAGTTTTTATCATTTGCATATTATAGTTCTAAACTTTATGGGTTTTTTTTTTTTTTTTATGGTTTTCTATTCTTATGTTTATTAGGATTTCAAGGGTGGTAGTTGTAGATGGAAAGAAATAAGATTAGGATGTAGAATGGTCTTTCATCTTCCCAAGTATTGGAATAGTATGTCCATGGATGTACATTAGAATTACTTAAATTCATTTACCCTACCATAAAAGATGACAATTTCTTATTCCCTTTAATTCATATGTATTCATTTACTATAAATTTAATCATGTTAGGAATTTTGTGTATTGCAATTTGATGGATGCATATCATTTTATTCATCATTTGATTTCTCACACTTGCATTATTTTAGAAAACATTGAAATCTTATTTTATCCATGCATTGTTTTTAAATATGGTAAAACTCATGTTTTATGCATGAATTGGTTTTAATTTTGGATGCAATTGATTTTGTAAAAGGAATTTCAAAATTCAAGCTTAGCCTAAGTTTTAAAGTTTCAAATGATTTGTGGCTTTTTATGATTCATGATTTTAAAAAAAATACTTAGATTGATTTAAATCATGTTTCAAGCTTGATTTAATGGCCCCAACAAGTCCCACATCAAAAATCTTTGAAAATTGCAAAAGTATGCAAAATGGGAAAAGTGGCCCAGGGCCCAGTGTACTCGGTCGACCGGGTACACATCCCGGTCGACCGCGTACACTGCGGGTCGACTGGGCAGAGAGCCGTTTGGCTCTCCAACGGTCATTTTTCTGACCGTTTGGATGGGGTCGACCGGGCCTGTCATGGGGTCGACCGGGGACACGCAGAAACTCTGTTTTCTGTGTATAAAAAGGCTTCATTCCCTTTGAAAAAACGTTGGAACTTTTGAGGAAACTTGGAGCCTTCTTGGAGGTTTTGAAGAGAAGATAAAGGGGATGAACCAAGGGGATTAAGAAGGTCATTAAGGAAGCTAAAGCTTGGATCATGAAGTTAAATCTCCAAGTAAGCTTTGCTTAATTTAATCATAAGTTTCATGCTTGGTTTTAAATCTTTGGTAAATGTTTTTAGCATGATAACTATGATGAAATGAATTCATTACTTCCATTCAATCTTTGATATTAAGTTGTAATGAATTCTTTTCTTTGATTCAAACTTAGTTTAGTTTTAAACTTTGTTAAACATGTTATGTTTAAAACTTTGATTTCTTTGTAACATGTTAATTTAACTTGTTTGAATCATCATTGTTGTTTTCAATCTTTTAAAACCTTTGTTAAATCTTGTTTTTGAAAACAACACTAAAAATGCATCACATGTTTAAGGCAAATTAATTTCATACAACTTGTGAGCCTTTATTTTTTAAATCATCAACAAGTTAGTATTTGTTCATGTGATTTGCATTTAAACTTCAATCAATTCTTTCTATGTGCTTTAATCTTTGAATTGCTTTGAGCATATATTCATTGGACTTTACTTTTTAAACTTGATTGAAGTTGTCACACACACACCTCATTAGCATACATCTTAGCACTCATTAGTGTGTTGTGTGAGTTTAGCTTTACACTTTCATATTCGCCTATTTAGAGGCAATTTTATTTGAGTTTAATTGTAATCTCTTAGAGTGTTCTTTGGAAGACATTTTCTTTGAGAAATCATTTCTTTGTAAGGTTATTGCTTAGCCATATAAAAGCATAGTGTAAGGGTTGTTGTTTAGCCTAGAAAAACATCATTGTAAGGTTATTGCTAAGCCTTGGAAAGCATACATTGTAGAGGTTATTGCTTAGCCTATTGGAAAAGCATATTAGTGGAAATCCGGTGGGGTGTGAGAGCACAAGCCGGTAGTGGATGTAGGCACGTTGGCCGAACCACTATAAATATTGTGTTGTGGTGCATGCTCTTGTGATGATTGTATGTATTTAGCTTCCGCATTGTGCTTGTTATCATCACTAGTGACTAGTTAGTTTATAGAAAATTAAAATTGGTCATAGTTAGTCACTATTAGTAGCTCACCCTATTCACCCCCCCCCTCTAGGGTTAGGATCTTGGACTCCCACAAGGACTTTCAATTGGTATCAGAGCAAGGTTACTCCATTTAGGGCTTAAACACCCGGAGTTGATCCTCTCTATCTAGATCAAAACCCTAGTGTTGTTTTTCTATGAAAATCATTAGAATGGATTCCACTAGTTTAGACTTTGTAGATTCTTGTGTAGATTCCTCTAGACCCCTCCTTCTTCCATCTATTGGAGATTCTAACATTAAAATTAATGAATCTAAATCTAAATCAAAAGAAGAAGAATATGATGAAAATGAAGCTTATGAGGAATTGTACACATGGTCCTTAGAGCTTTCTAAGAAGAATAAAAGATTAAAGAATAATCTAAAAGACTAAACCAAGAATTAGTCTCTTCAAAAGATGAACTTAGAGAAAAAGAAGAATTAATAAATTGTGCAGAATCTAAGTTCATGATCTCTTTGCATAACCTATATAATGCTCAAGATGAATTAAAAGATTTAAAGATAGGTTATGACAATCTTAATAGGGAAAATTCTAAATTAAGAGATCAAAGGCAAGATAAAAACATTAACAATCTTGAATCCAAGTTAACTATCTCTAAAGAAAATTTATCTAATGCTCAAAATGAACTAAATGAGATTAAGGTAAATTGTAATGAGCTTAAAAATGAAAATTTAAATCTAAGAGATACTTTAAAAAGACAAGATGAAAACATTGTCCATTTAAAATCCAAGTTGACTATTTCCAATGAAAACTTGTCTAATGCTCAAAGTAATTTAAAAACTCTAGAACTTGGATCTAATGTTGTTAATGAACTTAAATTTGAATTAAAACTTGCCCATGAAGAGCTAAACAAATTAAGGGAATTGAACAAGAACTAACTAAAATTAAAAATGAGAATTCAACCCTTAAAACCAAAGTCACTCAACTTGAAACATACAAACAAAAGTATGAGTGCAAATTTACCCAAAGTGAAGAAAGATTGGAAAAGTTATTTAAATTGGGTAAATCAAAAGGAGATAGGACGGGTCTTGGATTTGATAGGAATACCTCATATGACCCTAAATTCACCAACACTTTTGTGAAAGGTGAGTCCTCATTCTCTAGCACTCACACTTCTTTGCCCATGTCTAAATGTAATTATTGTGGCATTGAAGGACACTTTAGGTTTGAGTGCAAACTAAGGAGAAGCCATGTGTCTAAATCCATTTTTGAACCAAAGAAAGTAAGATCAATCTCTATGATGGATAAGACACTAAAAATCAAGGAGAACTCCATGAAGCTTAAACAAGTAAAATCAATTAAGAAGGAGTCTCCTAAAATAGATTCTAAAAAGCTTAATCAAGTTAAATCAAGTTTAAAAGAATCTATAAATAAAAAGGTTCTCAACCTACCTCCCTTAACTCAACAAATGAAAGAACTTTTGAAGAAAGTTGCAAAGATAAATTTGAATTCAAAAGTCAATTAAAGGGAGGAGATAAGAAGAAAAGAAAAATGGTTCAAACCCCAAAGAAGCAAACTCACCAAAAGACTAATCACCAATCTAAGCTAAACTTAGTTAAATCTATATCTCATGGTGATAAGTCTAAGTTAATAATTTATCAACTTAAATCTCCTAGAGTTGGTGAGAAGTTTAAGTTAGACCTCAAAGTTCATCCATCCCAAGACCTTAGGTGGATTCCCAAAGTTAGACAAATAGACAAACCTTAAGGCCTTGGACCTCATTGACCAACCTAACCTTAATAGTTAAATCTTTTTGTTGGTCATGATTGCATTTGCATTTTATGTTCTTTCTTAGTTACATTTTTTAAAATGCATTTGTTTCTTTATGATCATTTGATTTTGTCTTCATGTACTTCCCTAAGTCACATATCATGGTTTTCAAAATCATTTGATTGTATTTCTCACATGTTAGATTTGCTTTTTATAGTCACATCTTGTTTGCATTTCTACATGTTCAATTGATTATGGGTTCAAAGCTTTCATAGCTAGATCTTTCATAATCGATTGATGTTGCAATATCATTTGTTTGTATATCTTAGTTAGATTATTTTGAAAAACAAATGACTTAAATCAATTTAATTTTTCCATAAATTTTTACGTTATACTTTCACATGGAAAATTACTTTGAAAAGATCAACTTGTATGTTTTCCAATTAAGTTATATCTTTTAAAATGCAAGTTGAATGGTTTTTAAATCAAATTGTATGATTCTTGGTAGTGATATTGCTTAGAATACAATTTGATGTTTGATAAGGTGCTTTCTTTATTTTCATATACATTATGCCCATGATTTTGTTTATGATTTGAAGATTGCATGAATGGAAATGCTTTAAAACTTTTTGTTGTATTCATCAAAGCATGTTCCATGTTTTCATTTCCTTATGCTTTTTCTTATGTCATCCTTTAATGGAAATGAATGTTGTGATAGACTATTTGCATGTTTGCTCTTTTAGTTACA
Source organism: Litsea cubeba (assembly GCA_012931725.1). NCBI lineage: Eukaryota > Viridiplantae > Streptophyta > Magnoliopsida > Laurales > Lauraceae > Litsea > Litsea cubeba. Next base: position 44,998,888 of record CM022954.1, read on the forward strand.
TTCTTTATGCAAATGTTTTATTTGTTCCATGTACGGTTGTGTTCTTTAATTATTTTTTTTTTGTAACCATACTAGAACCCAAATCCATCCTTATGCTTTCTAGTCATTTTTGTGAAATGGATGGTTATGATGTTTGATTCATGTGTATTTGTCATACTTATACATGTTTCAACCTCATAGTAGTGTTTGATCATATGAACCTCTTTGAAATTCATTTCTTGAATTACATAGTTATATCTCTTGAATGATGGATTTCTTAGATGTTGTATTCATATGGTTGACACTTTGGAAATTGCATATTCTTATAAGTCATATATTTTCAAAATGCAATTTCTCATGTTCATCACTATGCTCAATAGTTATATCATTAAAGTGATGAATATTCATTTATGTTGCTTGATGGAATCTTGTGTTTGTCACATGCTTGCTCTCAAACATGTTCCATATTCAATTGGTAATCAAATGATATCATTTTCAATTAGTATAACTTCCAATTGATGTTATATATTTGTGATAAACCTTGTGCACATTGGATTAAACTTGATAGTAATATGTCTTTGTTCCATGTCACATTCCATTAGCTTCATAAATGGTCATGTTTGCCACCTCTCTTGCCTATTTGGTTAAATCTCGTGACCACCATGTTTATGTGTTAACAATCTTGGTTGGTTAATGATTGAGGTAGGCATCATGGTTTGAATTTCATTTCACTCATCTTACACTTGATAGTCATATTTTATGATTGAGTGAAATGATTTCAAAATTTACATAGCATATGATTTTCATAGTTATATTATTTGATGCTATGTTTAGTAAACCCCTTATCATCATGGATAGCTCTAACTTGGATTAATCCTTCTAGTTACATTCCTTAAGTCCATTTTAGAGTGATTGAGCTAATAAGTCATACTCTTAAATCTCAATTGATATGGTTCTTATTTCAATTGGTATCCATGATAGATTAACCTTTTGACCTTGCTCTTCAACTTTCCTTAAGCTTATAGGTCAATTGGTTTCTCTCAAATTTGGTAATTTGATCATTGAGCCTTATAGTTAATCATTATCAATTGGTATCTAATCCTTCCCTTGAAGTTATCCCTCAATTGGTTAAACCATCTTCTTCTTGCATCTAATAGTTATATTCTTGTCAAAAGTATGACAAAAGAAGATTATGGATTGAGGGGGAGTAAACCTTCTAAGGAAGCATTAGAGATGATCAAATTCACCATTGCTATTCCCTTATAACTTACTCACATGCATAATAGCCTGTTAAGTATTTCATTTTCGATTTCATTTGTTAACAGGTGCTACTAAAGGTATTTTCCTTGTTTCATGTGTGTAGGTACCTTTCTTCAATTGCTACCTTTGCAATTTAATGGCAAAGGGGGAGAAAGGATTAAGGGGGAGAAAATGCTCTAGCTACCCAAAAAGGGAGAAAGATCAAAGGGGGAGAGAGCATTCAATTGCAAAGGGAGAGAAAGACCAAGGAGAGAGAGTGCTTGGTCTAAGGGGGAGAGAAGATAAAAGAAAGAAAGCTTGGAGCTAAGGACAAGAAGAATGAAGATCAAAAGAGCTAAAGCCCAAGCTAAGTGAAGGAGCATCCGAAGATTTCAAGCCGTGTCAAGCCAAGGAGCTGAAGACTTAGTGTGAGGTTTAGTGTTAAGTTAAGGTTTGCCATCAAATTGCAAAGGGGGAGATTGTTAGGAATTTTGTGTATTGCAATTTGATGGATGCATATCATTTTATTCATCATTTGATTTCTCACACTTGCATTATTTTAGAAAACATTGAAATCTTATTTTATCCATGCATTGTTTTTAAATATGGTAAAACTCATGTTTTATGCATGAATTGGTTTTAATTTTGGATGCAATTGATTTTGTAAAAGGAATTTCAAAATTCAAGCTTAGCCTAAGTTTTAAAGTTTCAAATGATTTGTGGCTTTTTATGATTCATGATTTTAAAAAAATACTTAGATTGATTTAAATCATGTTTCAAGCTTGATTTAATGGCCCCAACAAGTCCCACATCAAAAATCTTTGAAAATTGCAAAAGTATGCAAAATGGGAAAAGTGGCCCAGGGCCCAGTGTACTCGGTCGACCGGGTACACATCCCGGTCGACCGCGTACACTGCGGGTCGACTGGGCAGAGAGCCGTTTGGCTCTCCAACGGTCATTTTTCTGACCGTTTGGATGGGGTCGACCGGGCCTGTCATGGGGTCGACCGGGGACACGCAGAAACTCTGTTTTCTGTGTATAAAAAGGCTTCATTCCCTTTGAAAAAACGTTGGAACTTTTGAGGAAACTTGGAGCCTTCTTGGAGGTTTTGAAGAGAAGATAAAGGGGATGAACCAAGGGGATTAAGAAGGTCATTAAGGAAGCTAAAGCTTGGATCATGAAGTTAAATCTCCAAGTAAGCTTTGCTTAATTTAATCATAAGTTTCATGCTTGGTTTTAAATCTTTGGTAAATGTTTTTAGCATGATAACTATGATGAAATGAATTCATTACTTCCATTCAATCTTTGATATTAAGTTGTAATGAATTCTTTTCTTTGATTCAAACTTAGTTTAGTTTTAAACTTTGTTAAACATGTTATGTTTAAAACTTTGATTTCTTTGTAACATGTTAATTTAACTTGTTTGAATCATCATTGTTGTTTTCAATCTTTTTAAAACCTTTGTTAAATCTTGTTTTTGAAAACAACACTAAAAATGCATCACATGTTTAAGGCAAATTAATTTCATACAACTTGTGAGCCTTTATTTTTTAAATCATCAACAAGTTAGTATTTGTTCATGTGATTTGCATTTAAACTTCAATCAATTCTTTCTATGTGCTTTAATCTTTGAATTGCTTTGAGCATATATTCATTGGACTTTACTTTTTAAACTTGATTGAAGTTGTCACACACACACCTCATTAGCATACATCTTAGCACTCATTAGTGTGTTGTGTGAGTTTAGCTTTACACTTTCATATTCGCCTATTTAGAGGCAATTTTATTTGAGTTTAATTGTAATCTCTTAGAGTGTTCTTTGGAAGACATTTTCTTTGAGAAATCATTTCTTTGTAAGGTTATTGCTTAGCCATATAAAAGCATAGTGTAAGGGTTGTTGTTTAGCCTAGAAAAACATCATTGTAAGGTTATTGCTAAGCCTTGGAAAGCATACATTGTAGAGGTTATTGCTAGCCTATTGGAAAAGCATATTAGTGGAAATCCGGTGGGGTGTGAGAGCACAAGCCGGTAGTGGATGTAGGCACGTTGGCCGAACCACTATAAATATTGTGTTGTGGTGCATGCTCTTGTGATGATTGTATGTATTTAGCTTCCGCATTGTGCTTGTTATCATCACTAGTGACTAGTTAGTTTATAGAAAATTAAAATTGGTCATAGTTAGTCACTATTAGTAGCTCACCCTATTCACCCCCCCCTCTAGGGTTAGGATCTTGGACTCCCACAAGGACTTTCAAATCATTGTATTGAATTTTTATTATTTTGCCCTTGATTGTAATCTTTTTACCCTACCAAATTGAGCCCTTTGCCCTTGAGTTCTTTTACCCTGCAAGCTTAAGTGAGCAATAATGTAACTTATATGAGAAAATATTGTAAATCAATGCCCGATTCTATGATTAACCGTTGCTCCTTTTATCACCCTAACAGGATGTGTGAATCTGAGATATTAACTGTATTCCACTTTGGAGGGAGGTTCGATTGGGACAATGGAAATCCAGTGTACATCAGTGGCGATGAGAAGATGTTATATTTGAGGAGTAGTTTAACATTTCATGAACCTTTTGAAAAAATATTAGAAGTGACGAAATGGGTGCTACAAGAAGACAACATAACCATAAAAAACCTACATCAAAATGGGCATGTGAGGACTTTGGTTCGAGTAAGAAATGATGATGATGTCTATGTGATGTTCAAAGCATCTGGATGTTTGACAGGCTCAGTATATTTATACCTCCATAGATTCTCTGATAATAAATCGGAGCCTTGCCAACCAACTTCTAGGTTTGCAAAATATGATTTTTATACGCTCCCTATCTCTAATGTCGTAAAAAATCACATAAACATAGTTTTAAACATTATATGTTTATATTTGGCAACAGAAGCAGTAAGCGGGAACGTGTAGACACTGAAGATTCTAGCACACTACCTCTTCAACAAAAAAGGTAATTATTAATAGGATTCTACAAACTATTAATGTTTACTGTTATTGTCAATAAATTTTCAAATATTCATCATTTATGTTGTAGGAATTTCGACAAATTTATTTCCAACAACAATCAAATTGACAAATCATCAAATGGTACTAAAGCTAATGAAGCAAGCCCACTAATAGCAGCAATCCAAAGGTTTGCATCGCTAGATAAGTTGTTCTATTTTCAAGTATTATTTTTGCAAATGTTACCATCTAATGCAACTTATACCATTTTTATCTTAAACAATCTGCAGGCACAATGTTTTGCCAATGTCAAGAACAAATCTTCATGCAAGGACTCTACCTTACTAGGATTCTGGATTGTCTCATATGTATCCATCTATTGACCTCAGAGATGATGAAGACGCGCATTTTAGTTTTGGAGCCGATGAGGGAGGCATAACATTTAGTATTAAAGACCATGAAGATGTTTTTTTGTCGGATGGAAGGCCGTCTCCAAGACAAAAAGCTATGCAAGATGTTCCACCACCTCATATCATTATAGAGAATGAGCAAGTCAAAATTGTGAGGGATAAAAATCCATCCAACGTGGTGAGCGATGAAGAACCATCCAATGTACTGAAAGACAAAGAGCCATCCAATGTGGCGAGAGATACAGAGGCATCTCATGTGGTGAAAGCTACAGTTCCATCAAATTTGGCGAAAGATATCAAGATATTAGACACATGAAGATCTAATTGGCATACCACCAGCCGAGGGTTCATCACGTGAAATGTGGAAGGGGAGGGTATTTCAAAGTCGTGATGCATTTAGGAGCACTTTGTCCAAGTTTGCTTATATAGTAATTTTGCTTTCAAGCCAATAAGGACAGCTAGATGGGAGGTTACAGCAAAGTGCAGTGATGGTAGTTGTCCGTGGTGCATTCATGCTTCAATTATAGAGTCTGGACCCCAGTTCCAAGTGAGGACTTATAATGTGAAGCACACATGTTCAAGACCATTGAGTGAAGTTGCTCATCGCCAGGCAACATCTAGATTGATAGCAGAATTCATCAAGCAAAGGCTCAGACAACACCCAGATTATAAACCAAAGGAGATAATGTCTGATTAGCAAATTGAATTCGGTAGTCAAATAACTTATAGGAAGTCCCATATCGTGAAAGAGATAGCCATGCATGACATACGGGGTTCTTATGAAGAATCATATGCCATCCTTCCTAATTATATATTGGAGCTAAAGAGGACTAATCCTGGAACCTATACCAAGCTATGGTGGGAGGATGATGACTCATTCCAACATTTTTTTGTTGCTTTCGGTGCTTGTATCCGTTCCTTCAAATCTGTATTCAGGCCTCTCATAGCGCTCGATGGATCACACCTTCGTGGTAAATATCTTGGCTCATTACTTATAGCGATGTCTCAAGATGGGGATCATGGTCTATTCCCAATTGCGTTTGCAGTAGTAGAGTCGGAGTGTCGTGAGACTTGGTCATGGCTCCTAGCAAATCTGGACCTTGCTCTGGAAGGGGTACAAAATTTGACCATAATATCTGATCGGATGAAAGGCATCTCACTGGCCATAAGGGATGTACTTCCGAGTGCAAAACATTGTTATTGCTGTAAACATATGGCAAGTAATATTCAAGGGAAGTTTAAAAATGAAGGCATTGTCATTAAATTTTGGTGCGCTGCAAGATCCTATCGTTTGTGTGAGTATGAAAGGTACATGGCTGAAATTAGGGATGTGGACCAAGGGGCTTATGATTATATTGCAGCTATTGGAAAAAAACACTGGGCAAATGCATTTATTGATGGACGTCGATATGATATGCTTACAACTAACATTGCGGAGTCCACAAATAGCTTGTTCAAGGAAACAAGAGAGCTTCCTGTTACACAGCTAATTGAGTCAATCCGGGCTAAACAAATGGAGTTCCTCCAGGTACGGCGTGAAAAATCTGAAAACATACAGACATCGGTTACTCCTTACGTAGATAAGATTCTGCACAAGGAAACTGAACTTTCCCGTAGACTAGAAGCTCGTCAGGCCGGTGTCCATGAATTCCAGGTATTATCAGGAGAGTACACGGATATCATCCACCTGGATAAGAAAACATGTACATGCCGTCAATGAGATTTGATTGGAATTCCTTGCTCACATGCTGTTTTAGCAATTAAACTTCGACGCTACAATCCTTATGATTTTTGTGAACATTGGTTCTCAACTGAGATGTACCGGCATGCCTATAATGACATAATTCACGGCACTCGTGATAGACTCCAATGGGATCAAATTAGTGGGCAACGAATCTTACCACCGCATGCACGCAGGCAACCTGGGAGGCCAAGGAAGAATAGGATAAGGACAGAAGATCGGCTGCGACGACAGGTTACTTGCTCACATTGCAAAATACGAGGTCATAATAGGCAAACATGCATAACATCGGGTTGATTATGTACTGAATCATCGAGAGTGTAATTCTCAAACCCCGCAGCACAAGCAGCTTTTAAACCTCTTACTTTATGATGCATAACACTCATGAGATCTTCCCATTGGCTTTGATCATGACACTTAGCTGCCTCATCAATTGATGAAAGGAGATCGTCTGAAAATTTAAAAATCTGCTAGATTGAACAACAACTACGTTATTAAACAGTTTTTAGGAATCCAACATAACAGCAATCCAATTGAAGTTAGACTTACATGGGCTGTTAAAAATTCTGGAACAGATTTTAAGCATTCGGGAGGAGGGATATTCGGATATTCTTCGACTCCATCATTGAGAAGATCCCCTTGAATGGTTGTAATTTGCGGGCGCCCGATACGAAGCCTGGTTATGGGCTTGTACCATTCAAAGTACACGTACGAATGCGGGCTACCAACATCAATATCTCCTTTAATGATCAATTTCAACCTTTTATTCCACATGTCATTGACCTTTTTCAATTTATCCTTGTAGTTCACAGCCATTAGAGTGGCCCTTTCCATACGGTCTAAAGGCCTCAAAAATTTAGGTGGGACAATTTGTACAAGTCCAAATTATTTCATCACCCTTCTGTGCAATGGCGCTCGGTAACCCAAAAATAGATCAAGACTGTGGATGAGGTGAATAGAGCTTTATCTGTCTTATTAACAAATTTTGATAGGCCTTTGAAATCATTATATGGTGTCCAAACAAACTGCAAACATAAAACACAATCTCAATATTAAAAGAACAGTAATTTATTGATGCACATAATCAGTTTGAACGTTGTTGTGGCAAATACTTACATCATTTGCACTTTGAGAATCAAGTTGCGCACGAGCCTCTAAAATACTTGTTAGGTGGTGATGATTTTGTAGTCTCCTCGCCCACATCTTGCACCTCGCCCACATCTTGCACAATGGGAACTGAATCTTGACTTTTCAATCTCTTGGTTCACTTATGGGCCTACATATTCTTATAAGTGAAAAGGCCCAAATCTAAATAAAATCAAATAGATGTTAGATTAATGACCCAAAAAGAAATGAAATCAAATAGATGTTAAATTACGTGAATAGGCCTATTCTTATATGTGAATAGGCCCAACCATGGTTTAAAATCTCGGTATCGGTCGCGATATCGGCCTGGCCGAAAAAACGATACGTCGCGGATATCGTCGCGGATATCGATCTGTCGCGGTCGTCGCGGTGTGAATTTTTTTTTAATCCGAAAAAAATCGCAAAAATATTCAAAAATCCAGAATATTAGAAAATATTGGAAAACAATATTTTTTTCCATTAGTAACAACAATAAATCAAAATCTTAGTCACCTTAAGTTATGAGTCCTGTCTGTGTCGCTGTTCGCTTTATTCTCTAGTATTTTATATAATGCAACCATTATTGATGCTCATGATCAATAAGATGAAATATCATAAATTTGATATAATGCAACCACAATTTTTGGCAAAAACTCATACTTTTTTTGTTCCAAAAGTATAGATCTATTTAAAACTAACACATTATCAATGCATTTGAACACTAATGTGAAAACATGTGATTGATTTCAAGAAAAGCCCCAAATTTTGGAAATAAAAAAATTTAGATCTACACTTTAAAATACTCGATCTAGGGAAAAATAAGTGTGTAACATTGAATCTAACTCAATATAAAGCCTTTTGATTCATGAATTAGTGTATTACATAATCTTTACTACTATATCATTCCAAGCATAATTAAATAGGTTTAATATCATATATAGCAGCTTATGATAATAATAGACATCCAAGCACAAAAAAAAAGAAAGAAAATTGGCAAAAGAGTCCTAGCTATCATGGTCAAGTAGGATCCTTTTGTTTTCTTGATTGCCACTTTTCTAAAACATGCGCTTCGCAGAGGGGGTCCGGGCCATGTTTAATATTTTGAAAAGGAGATCGGCTGATATTTTGAAAATATCGGCCGATATATCATCACGGTCGATATTTACTTCGTATCGGCCGATATCTCCCGAGATATTGGCTATTTGAAGCCCGGTATCGCCGATACCGATATCTCAGCGAGATATCGGTTCGGTGTCGGTCGATACGAACCGGTATCGGCCGGTTTTTAAAACCATGGGCCCAACTCAAACTCAATGATTAATGACTGATTATTCAAGAAAAATTCGGACCTAAGGGGACCCACATGACTGAACATAAGGAAGAAAGGCAACAAAATGCACAGTTTTGTGCTAACTGTGTCCCAAAAGTTTACAAGTTGAAAACCAGGAAAACATAGTCTTTTTTGTCATGAAAAATAACAGATTTAAAGAATATAATACGATATCTGAGACACCCAAATTCCAGCACAAAAATCACTTGGGAAGTAGGTAAAGCATTGGTCTAAACAGGGGTACCCAGCAACAGAATTTCTGCAGCACAACTGGTTCACGCAGGCATCTTGTTGCAGTCCTATCTTTTTTATTTTAACTCTTATTTCACTGTTGTTTCCATTGTGGTGTTCATGCATCATCAAAGTATTGATCCCAGCCATTAGATTTAGATTTAGGTCATATTAATTACGTCGTACAGTCAAGTAAAGTTGGGCCTATGTAGTTGTTTTCATACTAAGAATTTTTTAGCATGCATCAGATTTTTATAAACTTGTCTATATTTGCATTGTTTGCATTTAGGGCCCCATAAATAATTCATATTTGCATTGTAATCTTTTGGCAAGTAGGATTTATTTTAGGAAATTTTTCTTGTATTAAGTTGGTTGGTTGATTTGTGTGTTCTTTTATAGGTTTTAGCTAACTTAGGATTGTTTAGGATATGATTTTCTTATTTTAGTCTGTTTTGTATATATGGAGAGTTCTAGTTGTTAATTTTCAGTCATTATAAATTTTGTCAATAATTTGTTAAGTTTCTTATTTAGGCTAGATTTAGTTTTCAATGTTGACATGTCAGAGTTGGACCCCCGTGCTCACCGAGTTATACTAATGCACACTTTTGGATGCACTTAGGAGTGTTCAACTTACAAGTGTTCAACAGAGAGCATATATTATGTTATGCAGATTGGTATTGATAGCATGTAGATGATTCCATATATTTTTTTACTTGGAGCAGCTGTAATGGCCCTGTTAAGGTCTTAGAGGAAGCCCTTATTCCTCTTACCTCTAATTGGTTTTCCTGCCTTTGACACGGTTGTTATTTTTGCCAAATTCCTATAGAGATTTGCCAAGCACACCGAGCCCCATGCATACTTCTCAAATTTTCTGAAAAGCTCCAATATATATGCAGCCCTTGACCCACCCGAACTTGAAATAATTTGCCTGGCCACGAGAGAAAACAAATATGCACGTGTCCGCCTCTGATCATAGTCCTTAATGCGAGTCTTGGGTGCGCCGGCAAAGTTATCCCTAATCCATTTCAACTTGATTTGCACTCCATTACAATCATAATTAACATCTGGTGCCATTCCCAATAAATCATTGCAAACATATTGCACTTGATCAAAGGATGAAAACGCAACGACCCGTAACTGGAGGCCCATCAATGAGGAGACCATATATATGCGCAACATCTTCAAGTGTGATTGTTGCCTCACCACTATTTAGATGAAACGTATTGGTCTCGGGTCTCCATCTTTCGACTAGAGCTGAAATTAGGGAATGATCAATTTTAATCTTTTCAATCTTAGCCAAATGATGCAGACCTGTCCGTCGAATGAGCTCCCACTGATCTTCATTTAGCTCCCATGTATCTTCCTTGCTATTTACAGGAATTGCACGTAGAGGGCCACGTTCCTAGAATATGCAAACTGAATTTCAGCACTTCACATTATTTGACATAAATACAAAATAATTCAAAATCTGAAAGAACCCTTTCTATCATACCTTCCCTTTCCAAATCTGCTCAGATATATGATTTTCTTGATTGTATAAGACAGAACCGTCTAATGGACCGGGATTATGGTCTGCCATCTGCAAAACAGAACAATATACTCTTTGATAAAAGAAAGGTAAGATAAAATGACAAAATAGATTATCAGTAGATGAGAAGTTCCGTTCAATTGACATAATGAAACAAACCATTAATATTGATCTGGGGCAACATGGGATAAAATTAGCGCATTGGATATACACAACAGAGACACACATGTTACATCATTACCAACAATGTATATATCCTTTAGACACGAGCATGTTGTGTAAATACAAGTATTTGTGAAAAACATGTTGTGGAGTGGTGAGGACAAATATCTTGTGATGCTATCATCGAATCATAGTTCAACCATGAGACAAATTGAAGACCGCCTACGAGATATGGGAAGAACAACATAATTTCACTACTTTAACTACATTTAAATTCTACACAACTACATTTACTTTGATTTGCAACACTACATTTATTTGTGCTGCATATTGAAACAAAAACATGACTTTTCCATAGATTATATTACCTTTGGTATTCTGCTACCATCCCCTGTTTGGGTCACCATATCATGTTTGGAAGATGTAGAAGATGAGATAGAGATGGAGCCCTCCTTAACAACAGATGCACTACTGTACTCACTTGCAACTATTTCACTACTGTGCTCCGTTGCTCTTGGCAGGTCAATATTCGGAACGGACCAGAGTGTATTGGACTTTGATGGGCCAACCTTTAGATCATTGACTTGATTGGGCTTATTTGAAGACTTCATATGTAGACACATCCATTTTGTTCCTGGTTTTGAGGACATAAGATCTGCCTCTCAATGCTTTAGCTCATGGATTTCTACATACTTCTTTTGACAAACTCACCTCCACCATCAATCACATTGAAGTCATTTCAGTCTTCTATCAAGTAGAAGTTCTACCATAATTTTGAATTTAGAACCTTTCTTTGTAGCCTAATCTTTGTGAAATAAAAGACTTCACTTTCAATGGTCATATCCATGAAAAATGACTAAAGTCATCCACAAAGGACAGTTTGAAATTTTGATTGATAGATTAGGCGGTCCTCATTTTAAAAAATGCGAGGACCGTCGTCACAGGATCACTTCCATATATATGTAACAAGTTTACCAAGTGATATTGATATAATTCTTTTTTCAAAGTTGGGCTCACAGAATTCCAAGTTCCACTGTAAGAATCTGGACTTACCAAACGAAAAAGATATACATGTTGATTGCACATGTCTGTCTTTTGCCTGTGTTGTTTGTTTAGAAATATTGATTTCACACATCTGTCTTTGTCTGTGTGGGATCCCAAGAATTTCTACAATAAAATTAGGTAGGTATCTAGTATAGTTCCTATCAATATTGTGCACTCAAGTATAGGGGGAATCCCTTTGGGCAGGTAGAAGTATAAAGAGTGAGTAAACTTCAAAATGATTTGTTTATGTTATGTATGAAGTAGCATCATTATTTGATTGATATCAGAGGATTATATGAGTTCTTGATATCCAAATCGACCCAGTCTGGACTCGGCCTGACATAACATACTTCACTGTGGATTGAGATTATCATGAAGGGGAAAACCATGACATGGAAAAGTTGGTATCCAATTTCACCTTTTACAATTGTTTGCTAGCCTTAACTTGAAAACATGAGTCAAGACTCAAGTGATGAGCAGGGCACAGGCCCAAAATACTGACACACTGATTCAATCCATTTCACACCCAGTGAAATTGTTTCATTTGACTCCTTTAGTTTGGGTGAATTACTGAAATTGAATCGACACTTAGGAATGGGACTTGCTTATCTTAACTTAGCTGTAGGTTGGACCCATGTGTTGCTTCAGGTCCACAGAGTGAACCAATTGTTTACTTTATTATTTTCTTTTCTCGACCCCACTTGGAAGTTTCTGTGAAGTCAATTAGGCCTGACCATCACACTAATCTGGCCCTAAACCCACATGTTATGACCTGGGTTATGAATATGGGCTGTATGGGTTTGATTCATTGGATTTGGGTCTGAATTGCTATATGGACTCGTGAGTTGGGCTTGGGCTTCAAATTTATGATTTATGGTGTTATGAATTACTGTAGACTGCTACAGTGATACAGTACACATAGATGTCATGAAATCATTTTATCTAATGACTGTATTTGCAATTGAGTAGGTGGAAATGTAATACAAGCTTTATTTATAATAAAGGGGTAGGGGACCTCGTAAACAACCTCGCTTACTAATAAAAAATAATAATAATAATCTTTCCAGTGCGGTGGTTTGATTGTCATTAACACTTGATTGTCATAATCTTTGCATTGCCGGTTCCAAGTCCGAAGAAAGGAGGAGGAAGAAGGGGTTCTCTTGGAAGTCTTTGTAATGTCAATATATCAAGGTATTCACCGATGGATCTCTTTTCTTTCTTTAGTTTTTTTTTTCTTTTGATCAAGTGTTTCATGTATGTTTGTGCCTATGGATGCACTGATACTTTGGGAATCATGGTTCTGTGGATCTACTCAAGTCCAATTGGACTTGGAGATGTACTTCATTTATTTCTACAAATTGTGTTGCAGACTGTAATTCCTTCTATTGGTAAAGACCTTCTATTTATGTTTGTTAGTTGTAAATGAGGTTTTCTTTTATCATTTTTTTTCTTTTTTTTATGTAATTATATGTCATGGGCTTACTGTTTATTTCTGTTTTTGCTTTCTTTTTTTATGTAATTTTTTGTGTTTTTTTTTTCTCTCAAGGGAAGCCAATCTTATTTCTCAAGCAAAAGATCATGTAAGAAATGCCTCTAGTTTTTTCTGTTAAGAAATTAAAAAAATGCTCTAATTTCTAATGAAATACATATCACAAACTATATTTCTCCATGCAGAAGAGAACTTAAAGATGCATCAAGACAAGCATGACATTGAGAGTGAAGGATTCAACAGGAAGTTGGAGAGTTATTGGAGAAGGATATGGCTTTGAGGGATCCTCTGCTTCAAGGAAGGTCAGACACCTCATCACAGACTGCCATTATAGGCGCCAATGTTTGCACCATTGAAAGCCTGGGTTATGAGTAAGCAGTGCATACCCAGTTGAATAAGTTTTAATGATTTGGTTCATACACAGGTAGGATTACCAATTGCTTTGGCAATATTGATCCTGTTTCTATGACTGACACTGCCACAGACTATGTTACTTATTTAACTTACATTTGTCTTTTCTTTTTGTTTCTTTATTCAGGGTTGCAGAAAACGATGTGTTCAAGGAGGAATGGAGGGCAAAAGGAAAGCAACCATCTCATACATTATTGGATTTTTTTAATAATCTTGCTGTTGAGAACCTTGCTGGATTTAAATTGTTGTTCACCAGCCATCTCATGCGAAAGGAAAGGTAAGCCTGATCACCAATGCTTGCCAGAATATTAACCAGTAAAAAAAATCAAATTGAAAACACATACACACACGATGAAACAAAAGATCTCTACTAAAAGAAATTGCAGCGAAGAAAAGAACCCAACAAACATCAACCTTTGAAATGTGGCAAGTGACGAAACAAATAAATGAAAAAGAAATAAAAGAGAAGAAGAAATGAGTCTTACCTTTTGATCCCCAAGCTCTCAATCTCTTCTCCACTGTGAAAAGTGCAGTCCAAGGGAAGGAAGACGAAGAGAAGTTCTGTTTTGGGTTTCTTTGTACAAAGGGATACAACGAGGGTTTGATGATATAAATAGTTGGGGTAAAATGGTCAAATAATAAGTACTAACAATGAAATGGTCATTTTAATATTTTTCTTCATAAAATGGATTAATTATAATATAAGCTTAATTATTTGGTAAAAATCCCTAAAACTAATGACAGATGTTGAGCACTTTCGCTAAAGCGAGCGTGGCGGACACAGCAAGCCTAATTTGATCGGGACTCTATGAAAGAGTTTGAAAAGGACTTCTTTCCTTATTGGATTATTATTAGGAGTCTCTTGTTCGGATTTGGGGCTATATAGTGAGTGTTTCTCACAACCCAAAGACAAACAGATCATCTCTCAAGTTCTGAATTAGAAATCTAATTGAGAGAATTTTTCTCTATAGATTTATTGAAGAGTTGTGCTGCCAAGTACTCTAGAGAGCCAGGTTCTTCTGCATCCCTTGTAGAAGATCATCTTCTTGCTTAAAAGATTTGAGGAGTCAAGCGCTGGATTAAGTATGTTGCAATCAACGGTGTGAAGTCGTTGAAGTGTGAAGCGACACAATGTAACTTCAGTCCTTAGATAGGGGATATCTGGGGAGGAAATGTGAGTTTCTTGTAATTGCGAGATTCATAGTGTTTGATTGTTGATCCAGTTCGGATCCGTGGTTTTTCACTCGGTTAGGGTTTTCCACGCTAAATTTGGTGTCCTTATGGTGTATGCTTTTTTAGTTTATTTTCCGCTGCTTAGTTATTTATTTTTGTACACTATTTGGCTGATTTATTGAATGGACCAATTTAGAGATCTCGTACCCAAAACTTTCAGAGAAGTTAAGAAGAGCTCTTACAAAGTAGTTTACTTCAAGAGAATCAAGTAAAACATTATCGTTCAATGAAGATATGAAATGAATGAAAGAAAGAGAAATCTTCATCAAGCATTGAACCAATATCACCAACTCAATAGAGGTATTTGGGTGGAAACACAGTTGAAAAAGATTTCAAGGATTCATAGTGTACTATTTAAGTAAAATGCATATCCTTATCCTCTTATCCAATTAGCAAATAATTTCACCAAGAGCATATTCATAATGCTTTTAAAGATTAAATAAAATACATACACTTTTTTTATGTCGTGCGAGGGTGAAGGGTGCTTCCAAAGCCTTTTTTGACATAATTGGCGATGATTAAATTACAAAATTACAATATGAGGCAATTAATTTCGTTACTTCAATTCGCTGCTAAGTGTATGTTATCCCCCTCCTCCAAGTCATTTTGCATGGTTCAAAATGGAATGGGACAATGGTCTAGGAAAAAAAATTAAGGAAAAGAAAATTGTATTTCCATGCTTGTGTACATCTGAACCAAGTATCTGGAACACAAAGTAACCTACATAGCATTAAGCAAACTTCCACCAAAAAGCCTAATCAAAAGAGAGGGGTTAGCATCACACACCAAGTCCATCATAAGTTTTTGTCAAAGCAAGCTTTTAGGCTTCTTTTTGACTCACCAGACCCACCCAGCGCCTCAAGTCACTACCCACTCGACTCTCTTTGCCATCCCTGCACATCCACTCCACCATCTTCTCACATCACTAAACAAACACACAAATGCACCACCATCCTCACACCCATTAACCGAAGAGACCTAGTTGATCTTACTATCACTCAAACACAACCACCACATAGTAGACAGCCTTGCTTAAGCCATCCAACCCATAGAAACTGTAGGTGCAGAAAAATAATGACCCACAATAATCTGGGTGCCTTACAGGACTTATCCAAATGTAGAGCTTAAGCTTAACCTGCTGCCTGGAAACCTGAAAGGAAAAGAGCGAACGGTCAGAGGACCCTGGCCTGGACGGCGCAAGGCTCTCCGATGACTAAGTCAGCGAATGAACTGGAACAAAGGACGGAGAGGGAGAAGAAAGGCAGAGTCACGGCTCCTTGGGTTGGATTGTGCGTACCTGTAATGGAAAGTGTTGCCTTTCTTATAGAAGAAGAAGATGCCTACATTGCATGGGGGAGGTTAATGATGACGCCTTGACGTGCCTAGGGGCGCCATCATGTCAGCCCTCCATTCATTAAATGGGGGTCCGATCAGCCCATAAAGCAATAAATGCCAGTCGGGTCAGCCCACAACGCATTTAATGCGTGTCGTGTTGGGCCAGATCGTGTTGGACGCCTTCGGCGGTAAAGGTACCATCGGATCCTTCCTCGGGCCTTGCCTTGATTTGCCTTTATCCGTTGGATGCCGCCCTGTTAGCGATCTGATGAAGATTGTGGACGGCTGGATGTCACATCTGTCCCCTTGGTTCGCGCCCCTACTCCTCCACGTGTCCGATGACGTGGGGGATGAAGAGCGCGAGTGGAGAGTCTCTTCTTGCCTCGGCTTTCATCCCGATGTCTTCGGCCGAGATGGAGTTTTTAACCGAGATGGGCACCTGGGCAGCCGAGCTCGGCGCTGGCGGCCCGGTCCTGTTCGGCTTCGGCTGAGGCCTCTGTCCCGGTAGCTGTGGTGAGCCTGAGGCTTCATGATTAGCGCGTGGGGGGCACGTGAGGCTTGTGAGACTGCTTAGTCCCATTGGGTAACTGTGATTAACATAACCCCGGAGTCGTGGAAATCTCCCCACACAATTGCCCCCTAGCTTCCGACCTTGCGAGGCTCGCCAGCGGAGTGAGGTCGGGAGCTACATGACGGGGAGGTTTCTTAGGATCGTCCCACTTTGGGTGGTTGAGGCAATAAATGGTATCTACTAATTAATGTCGAAGATGTATCGACGGTTCCGCGTGGCATCCTTTGATTGGTTGTCCAGTCGCCTCGATGTTGCGTACGCCGTTCTGTCAGGGATGTTTTCAATATTCGAAATGATTAGCGCGGAGTCCCAGGAGGCGTTACTTAGCGCGAGCGGCTAGGGTTTCCGAAGATAAGTCTATTCTCCGCTATATAGAGGCCTGTCTCCTTCTTCGTTTGTCATTCTGAATCGGGGAAGAATAGACTGCTGCGAGGGGAACTCATCTGGGTAGAGGTGCGCCGCTGGGGTCGAGTCTCTTTTGCTACTCAGTGTCTTCGTTCCGCTTCCGTAAGTCTCCTTTGCTTTACCTCCTTTCTGTGGGTTTCTCTATTTTTGAATTGGGATGGGAGTCTATAGCCACTGGTTAGAGAGCGAGGCAGCGATTGAGGGTTTTAGGTCGACCTTTAGGATCCCTGCTGATGTCCAGGTCAAGGGCGCTGACCCTGATGGCATTAACCTCCGTGACTTCTCGGGGGGTTGGATGCCTTTCCCTTTAGTGGCAGTGACGGAAGGCGGGGTCCAATTTCCCCTTCACCCCCTCCTCAGGAGATGTCTTAGTCAATGGCGCCTCTGCCCATGCCAGCTGCTACCCAACGCCTTCAAGATTGTGATGGGCACGGCCAGGTTAAACGAGGTTTTGGGCATTAACCTCGGCGTCTTCGATATCGAGGACGTATATGATATATGCAAGTCCGGAGATGCTTATTATCTCCGGGCTAAGCCAGGCCGAGATGGTTTCGTCCGATACTTAGAAGACTCAAGCAAATACGCCGGAGACGATCTTCTGTATGTCTTGGGCAACTGGGAATTTGGGGTGGCCGACACCGATAGAGGCTACCAAGTCCCTCGTCATTTCGGAACTGTTCCATGTAAACAAACACCCCCCCTTTTTTTTTCTTTTTTTTGTCATCATACTAACGCCTCTGATCGTTGCAGCATTGAAGGAGAGAAAGCAGGCCGCTCGATACATCTGGAAGAGGAACGAGGCCTGGCTCCGCCTGGTAAAACGGTACAGTGGCCATGATGGCAGGGCAGCCTGGTCGCTGCTAGGGTACCTACCGAAGTATTGTGGGTACTTACGAGGCACCGTAGAGCCGACCCTAGGCGAAGGTGCTGGTCCCAAGGATGGGCGATGACAGGCCGATCCTAGAGCGCAAGCCGTAGAGGGGCCGTCGCGAGTGTCGTCCGACGTCAGGGCTGCGTCTGGTGCCTTTGCTTCTACGTCGGGGTCAAGACCTCTTCAGGTTTCGGGGGCGGAATCGAGCCAGATCGCCCGACCTCCCTCGCCGAGTTCCGAGATGAGGCTCGCCAGACGCTTGTCCTTCGAGGATCTTGAGATATTGGCGCTCGGAACTGAGGATGTCCGAGCTCCCCAAGAGCCTGCGAATCCGACTCTTCCCGAGCCTCCCTCTCCTAGCGCTCGGGTAACTTCCCCTGCAATAGTGGTGGAGGTTCCTGCGCCCCCTAGCCCCACCAGCCCGGAGGTTCGTTCGCCCCCGGCTGAGGTCGGACAAGAGGAGGCTCGGCCGCTGAAAATGCCGAGTACCAACGCGGGTCCCAGTTCGGCTGCGGCTTCGCTGCCCCCAAGTCCAACATTGTGGGAGCCGAGCTTTATGGTTGGACCGGGAAGGCCAATGACGATGGAGGATCGCGTCCTCCACAGGATCGATCCCCTGGTCCTCGAAGCTCTCGGGCGAGCTTGCGCCCTACCTCGAGACATGGAGCGGCTGGACGGGTACAGCGATCAGAAGCTGATTCTGTCGATGCTGCAGTCTAACTTCACGGTAAATTTATCTGCATTTTTTCACGTTACCCGGTCGTTTTGCATCCAGAGTTTCCTAACCTTTACTGCGGGTGCCCTGTCTCTTCAATAGGCGGTGCAGAAGACAATGGTTGTGACTGACAGACTCTGCAAGTACAGCCTAGGCGCCGCCGAGCTGACCGTGGAGAAGGATGGACTTCGAGAGTCCTTGGATGCCGTTACCCAGAAATTAGCGAGGGTGGAGGAAGAGTACGCGGCGAGGCTCGAGCAGGCGAAGGGGGAGGTCGAGGCGGAAAGAATCAGGGTGGCCAAACTCGAGGTTTCTATTACGAAGATGGAGGATGATTATGCGGCCCTGCTTCAAGCCGAATCAAAAAGGGCGGATGAAGCGGAGGCGAAGCTCGAGTCGGAATGCGACGCCGCGTTCGAGGATGCCAGATCGCAGGTTACTACCTACTACAAGGAAAGAGTCCTTGTTGTGAGGGATAAGGCCTGGGTGAAGGGGTGGCGTGCCGGCCTGAAGGAGGCCGGGGCTTCGGAGGACAGCCCTTCCTTCCGAGATCCCCCTCCTTTTCCGCTCCCGGCGCCGAACTCTGCCCCTCCAGCCGGTGAAGCCTCTGATGCTACAACCCACGCGTCTGACCGGGCATGACCTCGGGACAGCCTTGTTGCATCTGGCCATGAAGAAGGCTTTCTTGTCTTATGCTTTTTATAATTTCCTCCAATTGTATTTGCTGTGCAATGTAACGGACTAGACCTTAATGTAAATGAAAGTTTCTCCAGCTGCTTGTCTCTTCCTTTAGCAATTGACCACCTTTTGTTTCAAATGTGTACGGATTCAGTAGGAATAGATGCCGAACTGCCCCCAGTTTAGCTCTTGTGCTAGGCTAGCGGGGGTGCCGAAGCCGTTACAGACCCCCGTTTCTCTTGCTTTTACTCCCGCAATATGTCTCGTCCACCTTTTCGAGTTCGGCTCTTTTATGTTTGCGGCCGAGTGCTTTAGGTGACGTGATGCGTGAGTCGAGTTGGGGGGAGTGCCGAGCGGTCTCCTCAGGTTCTCGCGCTGGTACTCCGTATTCTGGAGACCATAAATAACAGTAAATGTGGCGGTATGGTCGACGAGGAAATCAAGCAGATGACTCCATGCGTCACCATCGGAGCCGGTGGTCAACGTGTTGGGGGATGCGCGCTCCTCGTAGGGCGTGGGAGGACTAGTCCCATAAATTTCCTTGAGCGTCGAGTCCTCCATCCTTCTATAAATATAGGGGATGAACTCTGCCATGGGAGAGAGTACTTAAACCAGTGGTCCTTCTTCCTCCCTCCGTTCTTCGGGTGTGATGGAGATCTTTTCGCTGCTACCAAACATTCTGGTGGCCAGATGCTGTAGAGGTTTAGAAACCTTTGATCCGGGCGAAACCCCGGCCCCAGAAGACAGTCTCCTCCAGGGGGGATTGTCTGCCGTGGTCTGCGCTCCCTCTGAAGGCGATCTCCACGGACTGCGCACCCTCTGAACGAGGGTGCTCGGTGGAGTTCCAAGCATCGGCAGTGCACCCGGGGCTCAGGCATTCTGGCAAATCTTGTTCTGGCCAACCAAGGCGCATGGCGGAGCCCCTGGCACTGTCCGCTGGAACCAATTGCCCCCAGGCCGTGGGGGGTCTTATTTTCATCCCATAGGACTCTGTCCTGCCGCCGACCCTTTCTCCTGTGGGATGTGAAGACCTCGAGGCAGGATGCGACAAGCCTTTCGGCCGAGGGTCTCCAGTTGGTGGGTGGAATCAACGAAGAGCGGCCTCGAGGGCTTCTTTCTTTTTTGCTTTTAGAGGACTGATCCTCCTTTCTGTATTTTATTTCCTTCCCTGTAATCTTTGTAATGAAGTAATCACAGTGAATGAAAAGAGCAAACTTTGCGTCCTTGTTTGCGTCCGTGTAGTCTGTGTACAAATTCCCGTTTTCTTTTTTCGCACTCCAGTGCTTGCAACCTTCCTTAAAAAATTGACATCGGCCGAAATGGACAGGCATTGACCGAGACGAAACGTCTTTTGCCGAGATGGGCCCGGATTCTCGAGGATCTCGGCTGCGCGGGCCTGAGTTCGGGAACGGTCTCGAGGGGTGTATGAACCCGTAATTTAGGACCGTAATTTAGAAAGCGACTGGATGTATGAATCCGCAGCCCCTTCCAGGGTCATAGACCCGAACTTTAGGAAACGACTTGAGTGTATGAACTCGAAGCCTTTTCCAGGGTCATGGACCCAAACTTTAGGAAACGACTGAGTGTATGAACTCGAAGCCTTTTCCAGGGTCAAGGACCCAAACTTTAGGAGACGACCTGAGTGTATGAACTCGAGGTCTTCCCCAGGGTCAAGGACCCAAACTTTAGGAGACGACCTGAGTGTATGAACTCGGGGCCTTCTCCAGGGTCAAGGACCCAAACTTTAGGAGACGACCTGAGTGTATGAACTCGGGGCCTTCTCCAGGGGTCAAGGACCCAAACTTTAGGAGACGACCTGAGTGTATGAACTCGGGGCCTTCTCCAGGGTCAAGGACCCAAACTTTAGGAGACGACCTGAGTGTATGAACTCGAGGCCTTCTCAAGGGTCAAGGACCCAAAACTGCCGAACTCAGATAAGGAAAGGTGACACAGATTGATGGCAAAAACTGCTTTCATTGATCCTGAGACTCATTACATCTTTTCAAAAGTAGAATTTCTTCAAATGGGATGCATTCCATGGTCTCGGTAACGGCTCGCCTTCCAGGTTTTCGAGCTTGTAGGAGGATCGTCCTGCCAGCGAGACCACCCTGAATGGGCCATGCTAGTTCGGGGTCAACTTTCCTTCGTTTGGATTTCTGTCGCCTGGTAAGGTCTTCTTGAGGACTAGCTCCCCCACGGAGAAACTTCTCTCTCTGACCTTATCATTGTATCCTCTTGCTAGCCGCTGTTGGTAGTCAGTTAATCGTAGGGCCGCTGCTTCTCGGCGCTCGTCTGCCAGGTCGAGCTCCATTGCTAAATTTGCTTCATTTCGGCCCTGGTCGACCAACTCCGTCCTCAGGGTAGGGAGGCCAATTTCCAAGGGAATGACCGCCTCCATCCCATAGGCCAGGGAGAAAGGGGTCGCCGAGGTGGATCGTCTTGGAGTTGTCCTGTACGCCCATAGCACGCTAGGAAGCTCCTCTGTCCATCGCCCTTTTGCCTTGTCTAACCGCTTCTTGAGGCCATCCAGGATTATCTTGTTAGAAATTTCGGCCTGGCCGTTACTTTGTGGGTATGCTGGGGTGGAGTAATGGTTTTCGATGCCATGCTCTCGGCAGAAGTCCTTGAAGGATTTGGAGTTGAACTGAATCCCGTTGTCCGAAATCAGGGTCCTGGGGATGCCGAATCTTGTTATAATGTTCTTCCATATGAAATTTCTGGAATCCCTATCCGTGATGGAGGACAGCGGCTCAGCTTCTATCCACTTCGTAAAGTAATCCGTTGCAACGATCAGCCATCTTTTATTTCCCGGGGCATGGTGAAAGGACCCCACAATGTCCAGTCCCCATTAGGCGAAGGGCCATGGACTGGAGAGGGGACTCAGGTCCTGTGCCGGCTGATGAAGAGAGTGGGAGAACTTCTGGCACTTCTCGCATTTCCTGGCGTACACTTGTGCATCCTTTTGCATGTAGGGCCACCAGTAGCCTTGGCTTATTGCCCTGTAGGCCAGCGATCGGCCCCCGATGTGGCTACCACAGATTCCTTCATGGATTTCATACAAAAAGTCGTCCACCTTGGTCGGGTAGACGCATTGGAGATACGGACCCGTGAAGGATTTTCTGTAGAGTTTGCCTTCCGGAGAGAGCCAGAATCGAGCTGCCTTGAGTCTGATTCGATGGGCCTCAGTCTTATCTCCGGGGAGCCGGTCATCCTTCAGGTAGGAGATGATTGGGTCCATCCAACTTGGGCCGAGATCAATACAGAGGATCTGTCGAGGTGAGTGCAACTCCAGGCTTGACCTCGGTATCGTTCCGACTTTGACGGTCCTTCTCTTTCCTGCCTCGACAGCGGAGGCCAAGTTTGCAAGCGCATCAGCGTGCGTGTTGGAGTCTCTGGAGATTTGCTTGACCTCAGCTGTCTTAAAAAGGGAGAGCAATTTTTGCGCGAGGGCCAAGTAGGACGCCATCCTGTCGTCCCTGGCCTGGTAGTCCCCAGCGAGCTGGCTGGTTACCAGTTGCGAATCGCTGAAGATCACCAGGTGCTGGGCTCCGAGAATTCAGGCGCTATTCAACCCTGCTATCAACGCTTCATACTCTGCTTCATTGTTCGTTGCCTTGAAGTCCAAGGTGAAGGCTTGCTCTATGACCAGTCCCTCAGGCGATTGGAGGACCACGCCGGTGCCAGCTCGACGAGAGGTGGACGAACCATCAACAAAGACGTTCCATACCCCGGCGGGAGCTTGTTCGACCTTGGTGACTTCGGGCTCCTGGGCTATGTCCCCTGGTGCCGTGCTGGGCTGGGTCGGTGCCGAGCTTGGCGAAACGAACTCTACGATGAAGTCAGCCAGAATTTGGGCTTTGATCGCAGTTCGGGGACGGTAATGAATGTCATACTGCCCTAACTCGACCGCCCACTTGGAGATTCGTCCTGAAAAGTCAGCTTTTTTTAATATAGAACAGAGTGGGTGCTCCGTGGTCACCACAATGGTGTGGGACTGGAAATAATGGGAGAGCTTGCGGGAGGCACTGATGAGCGGCAGCGCGAGTTTCTCCAACAAAAGATACCCGGTCTCGGCATCGAGCAAGATTTTGCTCGTATAGTAAATCGGTTTTTGCCCCCCCCCCCCCCCGTCCTCTCTAACGAGGACGGAGCTCACAGCATGATCTGAGACCGCCAGGTATAAGTACAAAATCTCCCCCTGGGTTGGGGTAGAGAGTAAAGGGGGCGAAGACAAATAGGTTTTGAGTGCTGCCAATGCTTGGTCGCACTCGGGGGTCCATTGAAATTTTAAATTTTTTCTCAGAAGCTGAAAGAATGGCCTGCACTTATCTGATGATCGACTGATGAAGCGATTGAGCGCTGCAACCATGCCTGTGAGCTTCTGAACTTTCTTGGTAGTAGATGGGCTCTGGATGCCCAGGATTGCAGTGATCTGGTCTGGGTTAGCCTCGATTCCCCTCCGCGTCACCAGGCTTCCGAGGAATTTGCCGGAAGCTACGCCGAATGCGCATTTAGTAGCATTCAACTTGAGCTTGAATGCACGAAGGATGCTGAAGACTTGGGCTAGGTCCGCCAGGTGGTCGCTGGAGAGCTTGGATTTGACGACCATGTCGTCGATGTAGACTTCCACCATTTTGCCGAGTTGAGCCTGGAACATCTTCGTCACGAGGCATTGATATGTCGCCCCCGCGTTCTTCAGCCCGAAAGGCATGACTTTGTAACAATATGTGCCGCGGGGAGTTATGAAAGCGGTCTTTTCCTTGTCTGGCTCATACATCGAAATCTGATGGTAACCTCTATAGGCGTCAAGAAAGCTCATTCAGTCATGGCCGGCGGTGGCGTCGATCATCTGATCGATCTTTGGAAGGGGGAAACTGTCTTTTGGGCAGGCCCTATTGAGATCGGTGAAGTCCACACACACCCTCCACTTGCTTGTCTTTTTCTTAACCACCACCGTATTGGCCAGCCAAACCAGATACTGGACTTCCCGGATTGCGCCCGCCTCTAGTAGCTTGCCGACCTCGTCGACCACCGCGTCTGTCTGCTGGATCCCCGTCCTCCGGGCTTTTTGCACCACTGGCCTGTGGCTAGGGTCCACATTCAGCCTGTGGCACATGACCTCGGGGTCGACCCCGGGCATTTCGCTCGGGGTCCAGGCGAAGACATCTACGTTCTGTACTAGGAACCTTGAGAGCTCGGCTTTCTCATCATCGGGCAGCTGCGTGCCAATCAGGAAAAATCTATCAGGGTCGGCCGGATCGAGTCTGACTTCGGCTAGGTCTTCAATGCTTTTCTTGTCAGGATCTCGGCCGATTTCATCGAGCCCCTTCTCAAACTCTGCCAGATTGACGCGCTCCGGCTCCCTCTCCGCTGGGACGACGGCCAGCAAGCATTGCCTAGCTTGCTGCTGATCTCCTTCCACCGTGACCACTTCCATCGTGCCCTCTTTGTTTTCGAGCATGAACTTTAGCTTCTGGTGGAGGGAAGAAGGGACTGCTTCCAATTTGTGGAGCCACATTCTGCCCAAGATTGCGTTGTAGGGAGAAGGGGCGTCCACGACCAGGAAGTCGGCCACCACGGAGGCCCGCCTACTCTGGTTTCCAGGGTGACTCTGCCCTTGGGATAAACTGGTTTGGCGGATAGCCCAAGCAGGGGTGCACGGACCTCCGTGAGGTAGGCTTCGGAGAGGTTCATTTTCTTGAAGCAATCGCAGTAGAGGACCTCGGAAGAGCTGCCGGAGTCAACGAGGATCCTCTTCACGGTAAAGTCTCCCAATTTCATTGAGAGGAGCAGGGGATCATTGTGGGGAAGCTGGATTCCCTCAAGGTCTTTGTCTGAAAACGAGATGGCAGGTCGGTTGCGACGCGCTCTTTTGGATGCCGGTCCGAGCTCGGCTCTCATCACCTCTTTCCCGTGCGAGGCCCGCCTGGCCTCGGCACGGGCTTGCTGGTTGTCTCGAGTCGAGGGAGAGGGGACCGAGGGCGCCAGGTGGATCACATTGATGATCTTCTCGGAGTCCTCACTGTCCGGATCCCTGGCCACGTTCTGATGAGCTCGGCTACCGCCGCCACTGCTGGCATCTCCTACCTTCACGAACTCCGCGAGATGGCCTTCCTTGGTGAGCTTCTCCAAGTGAAATCTTAGAGTCCTGCAGTCTTCGGTCCTGTGCCCGCTACCCTTATGGTAGGCACCGAACTTGGACTGGTCGCGAGTGGAGGGATCGCCCGCCAAGGGACGAGGCCATCTGAAGAATGGCTGGGATTTGACTTTGTTCATAACTTGGTGGATTGGCTCTTTGAAGGTGACGCTCATGGCCTGGTAGGCGTCGGGGGGAGGTCTGGCCCTCCTGCCGCCCCCGGAACGGGACGACGAGGGTCTTGCTGAATTGGAGACCCACGCCTGCTTCGGCTCTTATCTTTGGAATGGCTTTTTAGCCTGCTGCTGAGGTTGGCTGCTCCTTTTCCTGGGTTCCGGGCCCGCGGTCTCTCGGTCTTCCTCCTCTCGAGCTCTGATTTCGTCTTCTTCCCGGGCGATAAAGCATTTTATCCAGGACATCAAGGCTGGCATGGAGGGAGCGGGATCTCTTGCCAAGTCCTTCCGCAGCTCGTGCCCGGGTAACAAGGCGTTCTGGAAGGCGAAAGTTGCCACCTCCTCTCTGGTGTCCTCGATTTGGCTGTAAATTGCTCAGAACCGTCGGGCGAATTGGGTGAGGGTTTCACCTTGTTTCATCTTCAGGGCGAGGATGTCGGCATCAGTTTTCGGGATGACGCTGTAAGCCTGGAACTTCTTCAAGAAAAAGAGTTGGAGCTCCTTCCAACTCGAAATAGATTTCTCCGGCAGAGCGCAGAACCACTTTAGAGGGAGGTCGCTCAAACTGGAGGAGAAGATCTTGCAATTGAGATGACCTTTGTTCCTCCAGATAGACATCTGTTGGGAGAAGTGTCGGAGATGAGCGGACGGGTCGGACAGTCCATCATATAGGGGACGAACCTCGGGACTGAGAACTTTTTGGGCAAGGGGTTCTCTCGATGTCCCGAGTGAAAAGAGAGGCCCCCAGGTCGGTGGGGCCACAGATCTCTTGCTGGTCCCGCATCTCCAGGTTGCGCTGGAGAGCTAGCTTGATGCGCTTGTCGAGCCGCTCCTGCTCGTCGTCCTTCTCTGGTGTCGGCGCTCTTGGCTTCCGCTTCGCATGGCTTCGACCGGGGTGGCTATGAGCTCGCCCGTCACGGCCATGATGGCTACGGGTATTGCTCGAGCCTTCATCGTAGGTGTGGCTGCGCTTCTGGTCCAGAAAGGCTCTTAGATCCTCTCGGGACTGCTGGACTACCTTACTCTGGACTGCTCTCTTCTCGCCTCGGGGCTCTGAGGATTGCCTCTGGGAGGCGTTTTGCACTGCCCTCAGCTGCTGCTGGAGCTGGCGGATTACTCGCTCCTGTTCCTGGAGGGGAGCATTTTGGGCCGCGATGTCTCCTCCAGCATCAGGGTGTTACACACGGCGTGGCTCCTCCGCTGCCGGAGCTTTGCCTTTATTAAAAGGGTGCTCACGTCGACGCTCTCCCCATGGGGGAGGCGGGACTCCTCCGTCTGAGCATGAGGTCTCGACTTCCTCTGGGAAGGGGGATTCGACGAAGTGTCGCGAAGCCACGCGCTCCTCGCCTGCTGATCCGCCACGGTCCGCTCCGGGCTGTCCCTGAGGAGGGACGTCCGTCGACGGGCCTGGACGCTCGAACAACGTTCGCTGGGACTCTCCACCTTCCTTGGCTTTCGGAGGCATGGTTTCTGGGAAGATCAAGAAGATCGGGATAGTGCTTTCCTACAGACGGCGCCAATTGTAGGTGCAGAAAAATAATGACCCACAATAATCTGGGTGCCTTACAGGACTTATCCAAATGTAGAGCTTAAGCTTAACCTGCTGCCTGGAAACCTGAAAGGAAAAGAGCGAACGGTCAGAGGACCCTGGCCTGGACGGCGCAAGGCTCTCCGATGCCTAAGTCAGCGAATGAACTGGAACAAAGGACGGAGAGGGAGAATAAAGGCAGAGTCACGGCTCCTTGGGTTGGATTGTGCGTACCTGTAATGGAAAGTGTTGCCTTTCTTATAGAAGAAGAAGATGCCTACATTGCATTGGGGAGGTTAATGATGACGCCTTGACGTGCCTAGGGGCGCCATCATGTTAGCCCTCCATTCATTAAATGGGGGTTCGATCAGCCCATAAAGCAATAAATGCCAGTCGGGTCAGCCCACAATGCATTTAATGCGTGTCGTGTTGGGCCAGATCATGTCGGACGCCTTTGGCGGCAAGGGTACCATCGGATTCTTCCTCGGGCCTTGCCTTGATTTGCCTTTATCCATTGGATGCCGCCCTGTCAGCGATCTGATGAAGATTATGGACGGCAGGATGTCACATCTGTCCCCTTGGTTCGCGCCCCTACTCCTCCACGTGTCCGATGACGTGGGGGATGAAGGGCGCGAGTGGAGAGTCTCTTCTTACCTCGGCTTTCATCCCAATGTCTTCGGCCGAGATGGAGTTTTTAACCAAGATGGGCACCTGGGCAGCCGAGCTCGGCGCTGGCAGCCTAGTCCTGTTTGGCTTCGGCTGAGGCCTCTGTTCTGGTAGCCGTGGTGAGCCTGAGGCTTCATGATTAGCGCGTGGGGGGCACGTGAGGCTTGTGAGACTGCTTAGTCCCATTGGGTAATTGTGATTAACATAACCCGGAGCCGTGGAAATCTCCCCACACAGAAACCACTCCCAAGCACCTAACACACACACCCCCACCCCCCGCCACCACCCACCCACCCACAAACATGTGTCAAGCCTACTTACCATTCGAACCCACATGCTTGAACCTGTAAATCAAAACCCATCATCCAATACATTTGCATCTTCCTCAACCGGCCTCAGCTCTCTAGCACCTCCATCACCACGCATCTCTCCCATGGTGTAAATTAACAACCGTAACGATATTTTGGCCATAACAGTAACATTATGGAAAAGGGGGAAAATCGCCAAAATACCAGTTGTACCATTAAAATATCGGCCGGACACTTTTTATTTAAAACCACTTTCTCCTTCTCCTCTTTCACTCCTTTCTTCTCCAAAACGTCTCTGAGCCTTCCTAACACTATGCTTGAACACCGAAACTCAGGTCTTTCAAGATTTTGGTGGATTTTTCCACAGGAAAAGACAAGGAACTCGAAAAAAACAAATTTAGTAATATTTTTTTATATTCTTTTATTTTCTTTTCAACGTTCAACCTCAAAATAGCTTAGAAATATTTGACGCATGTTAGATCTAGAGTTTTGGAGCATGATATTGTAGATTTTAGCACTTTTGGTATTTTTTTGTATTTTTATTATTTAGATCTGGATTTTCTTTTGTCTGAAATGTTTGTTATAAATACATGTAACTAAGTCTTTTCTTGAGTCAAATCTATATAATATGGGAGAGAGACTTTGAATCCTAGGACATTTTGGACCCTTGGATCTATGTACATAAATTCAAGGGATATTTTGGACCCTTGGATTTAAGAGAGGAATGCAAAAGGGGCAACAAGTTAGAATTATTTACAGGTATTGCCATCCCTTTTTCATTTAAAAGAAAACGGGCTAAAAGTTTGAGAAATTTATAAGTTTTTGCCATCCTCATCAAAAGCAAAGAGGATCAGCAAGTTTGAGTTATTTATTGGTATTGCCATCCCTTCTTCATTTAAAAAAAAAAAGAGCACTACTTCATTGATGATGAGATGGGACCAAGATAAGAAGATGAGATGAGCAAATTGGGTGAAAGATTTCATGATTCAGTTTTGTTAAGAATAAATGAATGAATGGAATTATATCATTTGGCAATCAATTGGATTTTTTTTTGGTGGAATCCATTTTATGGTTGGACTTGCTTTCGAGACTCATGGAACCTAAGCTCGGTCGGTCTGAGGCATATCCAGGTCCGGTGGTGCGTCGTGCCTTCAGGCACGGGAAATTTCTAGTACTTAAATGATGTTGCTTGCTTGCTTAGTTTTTCTTAGATATAATATTTTTTAGATCTAGCTTTTTCTGTTTTTGAAATTTGGGGCTTTTCTTGAAATCATTTAGACTTTCTCAAATCAATTTGTCAAATGTGTTTACATGGCGTTAGATTTGCTTGTGAATTCCATATCTGTCATAGATTGAATGATTTTTAGTGTAGATCTAGTTTTTTTTTTTTTTCAAATATGGGGTTTTCTTTAAATATTTTAATTTTTATTCAATTTCTTTATTAATGCATGACAATGATGTTCAATCTTAGTAGATCTACTTAAAAAATGTGTAGATCTAAAAGATTTATATCCAAAATCCATTTTTTTATTAATTATTTATATACCGATTTCTAAATGAGTTGATATTAAAATAATATAATTAGAAAAACTGTTTGTATATTGTTTTAGGTTAATAATGTATAACTCACATTTGTATGTTTCTATTTATCCAATTTTATATCATAATTACTACGTCAAGAAATGCGTTTTTAATGTTCTATGCTAAAAAAATGTTTTTTTGTTTTTTTTGGCTTTATGAATTATGTGTTTGATGTCTTTCTTTTGTAGAAAAAAAATGGTACATGAAGTAGATCCGGCGTGGAGACATGGTGTTGATGTAGAAGGAATGAAGAGTAAGATTAGATGCAATAATTGTGATAAGGTGACAAGTGGTGGGATCAAGAGATTGAAACAACACTTGCCACATAGAGAGCGCCAAGTGTCAAAATGTCCCAAGGTATCCCCAGAGTTAAAAGAAGGAAATGCAAGCACTAATGGGTCCAAGTAAGCAGCAAAAAGCGGTAACTAAAGGAAGGAGGCAAACAGAGTATGAAGTATGTAAAAAAGAGGTGTTTGGGCATAGTGACGTGCTTTTATCTGATAATGATGATGGGGACTCGGATTTAGAAAGAGCAGAGAGAGAGAGATAGAGCATGAGATCCTATAATGAAGAAGAAGAGAGGAGAGGAATAGTGTATGAGTCTTCTTCACGGGGACAAAATGAGCAGGGGGAAGCTTAGGTCCAGCTGGCTCGGGTAGTAGTAGTGGTACTGGTGGTATGTTGAGTCGAATGTTTAGTTGGAGACTGATCAGCCTCCCAAAAAATGTTTCATAGACCGAAGGTTGTGGATCCAATTAACCCTGATGTATATAGATCTCCATCTGCAAAGCAGCCTTTTAGAACCAAAGCTTTGAGCAGGAAGATGGGATCTGCTAGAGATAAGTTAGTTAGGGCGGTCAGAAATTCTTTTTCGATGGAGCCATTGCACCCAATAAAGCAACTTTACCTTATTTGAAGACTATGTTGGATGCTACTGCAGAACATGGTCCGAGAATAAATCCACCCACACTGCATGAGATTGGCCGCTACTGCGTTGAAGAGGAATATAAAAAGACGATGGCCTAGGTGAATACCTTCAGGAGGACTTGGAGAGAGGGGTGTATAATGGGTGGACTATCACCAAAAGATGGTCCTTGTTGAGTTTCTTAGTGTACTCACATCTAGGCACTGTTTTTATCAGGTTTGTTGATGTAATAAAGTACGTAAAAAATGTGACGTACCTGAATAAGTTTTTTAATGAGATGATTGAGGGCAAGAATGATGCTCATGCTACAGAGGCCTAAGATTTTTTGGTCTCCATGTGTTGCACATTGCTTAGATTTGGTAATTAGTGACATCGCTAAGAGGAAAAATGATAAAAGGTGTGATATTGAAGGCAATAAAGATTACTAATTAATTTTATCTATCAATCAAACAGGGTCATAGCGATGATAAGGAAATATATGGACAACCATGAACTACTACGACCTGACATTACGAGATTAATTTGCCACCCACTTTATAGCTCTAGAAAACCTTTATAAATACAAAGGGATACACGAACTATTTACTTGACAAGAGTGGTTGGAATTGAAGTGGGAAAAGAGGTTGAAGCTCCAAGCAAAAGAAGTTGTTAAAATTGTACCGCCTAAAAATATTTGGCCATATTTTAGTGAGACCATAAAGGTTTTAGGACCATTGATAAGTTGGTTGATGGAGATGATATGCCTACAATGGGCTTCTTGTATTAGTCCATAGATCGAGCAAAGTTAGCCATGGAAGCAAATTGTAAATATTATAAAGCATATTGGAAGATAATCGACATCCGATGAGAAAACTCGCTCCATCATGACTTGCATGATGTAGGTAAATCTTACATTTTTCGGGAATCTAAGTCTAAGTTCTAACTCTCTTAATTTTTAAGTATTGTTAAATTGCAGTTTCAACTCTCTAGACTAATATACTATGCATGTTATTTCTTTAACCCACAATATCAATATAATGAGAATCAAGATCGAAGCTTATCAGATGAGATATATGTGGGTCTGAAAAATGTGATTGAAAAACTTACTAGGGATGAGGATGGCACATGTGAGGCTATTAACCAAGTAAGTTTAATAATGTGTATATATTAAGACTATTAGTGATAGTTAAACTTATCCTTACTTTTATTATGTTTTATAATAGATTGATATATACAATGAAGCCTTTAGTAATTTTGAGACAAAGACCGTCCGGTGAGCTATCATGAAGTCATTTTCAGGTAAAGATCCTAGGAATTTCATTCATTCTACATAAGATTTTATTAATATGCTTTCATTCTACTTTCAATTGAGTGGTGGTTAAACTACAAAGAAAGTGCTCCATCACTAAGGAAAATAGCAATGAAAGTCCTTAGTCATACTACTACAACATCAAATTGTGGGAGAAATTGGAGGACCTTCTCTTTCATTAAGACTAAAGTAAAAAAGCGGCCAATGATGTAAAAGTCAAATATATTGGTATATATCCATTATAACATTAAGCTCCGACATAGACAAAGAAGAAAGAGAAAGTTTGAGAATAAACCAAATTGCTTATGTGAAATCAATTTAGAGTATATCTTTTTCAGAGGACAATAATGTGTTTTCATAGTGGATAGAGGAGATAAAAGAGCTAGTGCTAATAATGAGGAATAGATCGGTAATATAGTTCAGGATTTGACTGGGGAAAGGCCAAAGCCGATGAGGTCCATCAGCGTCACCGCGGGATAAACCTTACACATCGTGAAGGTGTCGGGTTGGCCCTAAGGACATGCTGGACAAGGATGATGATGATGAGGACACTATCCCTAGCAGTACTAGCTCATCTTTGGATGTGCCTCATGATTCTAATGGGGATGGCAGGTGATGGTGGCGATGGTGGTGGCTATGGCGAGGTACCACCTCACATGATGGAGACAATAGGACATTTTCCTTCTGCTGGTTAAATAGACCCGAGCCGTGGGTATCAAAGAATTGTCCAACCAACCGAATCAATATAGGAGGGGTCTAGTTGTAGCGGATATTACAGGAGAGAGAGAGACTTCTGGTGGTGATGTTGGCCACCAAAAAATCAAGTATGGAGCCTATGAAGAGTATAGACAATGGCCTTTCTTGCCAACACAATCGCCACTAGTTTCTCTAATAGAGTTATGGGGTTTGCATGAGTATGACTACAATACGAATCATCCTCCTCGTTGCCTTCCCCGTGAATTTATCGCCGAGATAACCTTAAGTCATCTTAGTCAACCTCAGTCTACTAACGACTTGTACACAAATGAAGGAGTATCAGCTCCTCAATCACGTCCACAATACCCCTATGAGTACTATAGGAGTGTAGCACAGTAGTTTGATGCTTATTAACGTTTAAGAAATGATGATGACGATGATATCGAGCCAGGATGTCACTCATTTTAGAAATAAGCTTAGCCCCTGCCTCTTAAGCATTCAAGTCTCATCCTATAAACCAAGATAAGTCATAAATATCTATACTCCACTACTTTAAGTCAACTAACTAATTCATCATGATGTGGTAAATGTTATTGAAACTTGAAAGTAACCACACTGTTAATTTACTTAATGATTGAAAAATTGAGTTTAGTACTGCGCCTCCACTACAAATGCCAGGTTATTAACTTTAAATGTTTGCACTAATGGTTTGCTCAGAATTATGGTTGTATTCTGTAAGATTTGCGATGTTTCAACTTATTTTAGTATAAACAACACATGATGTTATAACTTAGGGCACCATTACTTTGGTTTAAAGTATTCACTAATGGAAAACAACATTGTTTTCAATTATTTTAGAATATTTTGGACTTTTGGATGATTTTTTTTTTGGTCAAGTAAAAATTCGCACCGTGATGGACCACAATGATCACGAACCGCAACGGGATGAACGTGAACTGCTATGCGACACAATAACCGCGATTGTGAATCATAGCTCGTTTACCATAACCCAACAACCAAATACTAACCAACCAACCATCTCACCTACATTTAGTCCAAAGTCGCAGATTGCGTCGCATCGCAGTTCACGGTCATCTAGTCACGTTTCGCGGTCATCGTGGTCCACTGCAGTGTAATTTTCTATTTGACCCTAAAAGTATCCAGAAAATTCAGAATATTATTAAATGGTAGAAAACAATGTTTTTCTCATTAGTAAACACTTTAAAGTAAAATAATGCCCCCCCTCCAAAAAAAAATTATAACATTAAATCGTGTGGCCCGCATGCCACGGGTCTCACGTCAGATCAAGCTGGGCTGATGCCAACAGAGAATACAATCCCACTTAATGTAAGACTTGATCTGGTCCCACTAATAAGACTCTCAATAGGATTAGTTGATGTGTGTTTCTTGGTGAAGAAGTCTCTAGTAAGTGTGACTCTTTTGGACTTGTCTATATATATATAAGATGAGGGAGCCCTAAGGTTGGGTATCATTCCATCTCATAGGAGAGACAAGAGGCGAAGAGATCCGCGGAGCTTCCCAATCACCGGAACGCACATAGATCTCCGGTTGCATGTCGGAGTCTCCGCATCTAGATCCATCAGTATTCGCTCCTCAATCACATCCACAATACCCCTATGAGCACTATGGGAGTGTAGCATAGTAGTTTGTTGCTTATTAACGTTCAAGAAATGATGATGACGATGATATCGAGCCAGGATGTCACTCATTCTAGAAAAAAGCCCTTGCCTCTTTTGCATTCAAGTCTCATCCTAGAAACCAAGATAAGTCATAAATATCTATACTCCACTACTTTAAGTCAACTAACTAATTCATCAAGATGTGGTAAATGTTATTGAAACTTGAAAGTAACCACATTGTTAATTTACTTGATCATTGAATAATTGAGTTCACTACTGCTCCTGCACTACTACTAGAAGGTTATTAACTTTAAATGTTTGACACTAATGGTATGGTTGCATTATGTAAGATTTATGATGTTTCAACTTATTTTGCTATATACGACACATGATGTTATAACTTAGGGCACCATTATTTTGTTTTAAAGTATTCACTAATGGAAAACGACATTGTTTTCAATTATTTTAGAATAATTTGGACTTTTGGATAATTTTTTTTTGGGTGAGGTTAAGATTCGCACCGTGATGGACCACAATGATCACGAACCGCAACGCGATGAACGTGAACTGCTATGTGACTCGATTGTGAATCATAACTCTTTTACCATCACCAAACAACCAAATACTAACCAACAACCATCTCATCTACATTTAGTCCAAAATCGCAGATTGCGTCGCATCGCGGTTCACGGTTTCGCGATCATCGTGGTCCATCGTCATGTAGTTTTCAATTTGACCCTAAAATTAATGCCCAATTTTTTTCATCAGTAAACACTTTAAAGTAAATTAATGCCCCCCCCCCCCCCCCCTAATTATAACATTAAATCGTGTGGCCCGCATGCCACGGCTCTCACGTGAGATCAAACAGGGCTGATGCCAACAGAGAATACAATCTCACTTAATGTAAGACTTGAAATGGTCCCACTAATAAGACTCCCAATAAGATTAGTTGATGTGGGTTTCTTGGCGAAGAAGTCTCTAGTCAGTGTAACTTTTTGGGACTTGTCTATATATATATATATATATATAAGATAAGGGCGCCCTGGGGTTGGTTATCAGTCCATCTCATAGGAGAGACAAGAGGCGAAGAAATCCGCGGAGCTTCCCAATCCCCGGAACGCACATAGATCTTCGGCCGCGTGTCAGAGTTTCTGCATCCAGATCCATTAGTATTCACTCCTTAATCCGTCCACAATACCCCTATGAGCACTACGGGAGTGTAGCACAGTAGTTTGGTGCTTATTTAACGTTCAAGAAACGATGATGATGATGATATCGAGCCAGGATGTCACACATTCTAGAATTAAGCTCGGTACCTACCTCTCAAGCATTGAAGTCTCATCGTAGAAACCAAGATAAGTCATAAATATCTATACTCCACTACTTTAAGTCAACTAACTAATTCATCATGATGTTGTAAATGTTATTGAAACTTGAAAGTAACCACACTGTTAATTTACTTGATGATTGAGTAATTGAGTTCAGTACTGCGCCTGGACAACTACTGGCAGGTTATTAACTTTGAAACTTTTTCACTAATGGTTTGCTCAAAATTAAGGTTGCATTATGTAAGATTTGTGATGTTTCAACTTATTTTAGTATATACGACACATTATGTTATAACTTAGGACACCATTATCTTGGTTTAAAGTATTCACTAATGGAAAACGACGTTGTTTTCAATTATTTTAGAATATTTTGGACTTTTGGAAGATTTTTTTTGGGTGAAGTAAAAATTTGCAGCGTGATGGACCACAATGATCACGAACCGCAAAGCGATGAACGTGAACTGCTATGCGATGAAGTGGCCGTGATTGTGAATCATAGCTCCTTTACCATCACCCAACAACCAAATACTAACCAACCAACCATCTCACCAACTTTTAGTCCAAAATCGCAGATTGCGTCGCATCGCAGTTCACGGTTCATCTAGTCACATTTCGCGGTCATCGTGGTTCATCCCAGTGTAATTTTCTATTTGACCCTGAAATATCCAGAAAACTCAGAATATTAAAAAATGGTAGAAAACAGTATTTTTCTCATCAGTAAAAACTTTAAAGTAAATTAATGCCCCCCCCCCCAAATTATAACATTAAATCGTGTGGCCCGCATGCCACGGGTCTCACGTCAGATCAAGCAGGGCTGATGCCAACAGAGAATACAATCCCACTTAATATAAGACTTGATATGGTCCCACTATTAAGACTCCCAATAAGATTAGTTGATGTGCGTTTCTTGGCAAAGAAGTCTCTAGTAAGTGTGACTCTTTGGGACTTGTCTATATATATATATATATAAGTAAGGGAGCCCTAGGGTTGGTTATTAATCCATCTCATAGCAGAGACAAGAGGCGAAGAGATCGGCGGAGCTTCCCAATCCCCGGAACACACATAGATCTCCGGCCGCATGTCGGAGTCTCCGCATCCAGATCCATCAGTATTCGCTCCTCAATCACGTCCACAATACCCCTATGAGCACTACGGGAGTGTAGCACAGTAGTTTGGTGCTTATTAACATTCAAAAAATGATGATGACGATGATATCGATCCAGGATGTCACACATTCTAGAATTAAGCTCGGTACCTGCCTCGCAAGCATTGAAGTCTCATCGTAGAAACCAAGATAAGTCATAAATATTTATACTCCACTACTTTAAGTCAACTAACTAATTCATCATGATGTTGTAAATGTTATTTAAACTTGAAAGTAACCACGCTCAAGATGATTGAGTAGTTGAGTTCAGTACTACGCCTGCACTACTACTGGCAGGTTATTAACTTTAAAGGTTTGACACTAATGGTTTGGTCAGAATTATGGTTGCATTATGTAAGATTTGTGATGTTTCAACTTATTTTAGTATATACGACACAAGATGTTATAACTTAGGACACCATTATTTTGGTTTAAAGTATTCACTAATGGAAAACGACGTTGTTTTCAATTATTTTAGAATATTTTGGACTTTTGGACGATTTTTTTTTGGTCAAGTAAAAATTTGCACCGTGATGGACCACAATGATCACGAACCGCAAAGCGATGAACGTGAACTGCTATGCGATGCAATGGCCGCGATTGTGAATCATAGCTCCTTTACCATCACCCAACAACCAAATACTAACCAACCAACCATCTCACCTACATTTAGTCCAAAATCACAGATTGCGTCGCATCGCAGTTCACGGTCATCTAGTCACGTTTCGCGGTCATCGTGGTCCATCGCAGTGTAATTCTCTATTTGACCCTAAAAATATCCAGAAAACTCAGAATATTATAAAATGGTAGAAAATAGTATTTTTCTCATCAGTAAACACTTTAAAGTAAATTAATCCCCCCCCAAATTATCACATTAAATCGTGTGGCCCGCATGCCACGGGTCTCACGTAAGATCAAGCAGGGCTTATGCCAACAACGAATACAATACCACTTAATGTAAGACTTGATATGGTCCGACTAATAAGACTCCCAATAGGATTAGTTGATATGGGTTTCTTGGCGAAGAAGTCCCTAGTAAGTGTGCCTCTTTGGGACTTTTCTATATATATATATATAAGATAAGGGAGCCCTAGTCTTGGTTATCAGCCCATCTCATAGGAGAGACAAGAGGCGAAGAGATCCGCGGAGCTTCCCAATCCCCGAAAAACACATAGATCTCCGGCCGCGTGTCGGAGTCTCCGCATCCAAATCCATCCGTATTCGCTCCTCAATCACGTCCACAATACCCCTATGAGCACTACGGGAGTGTAGCACAATAGTTTGGTGCTTATTAAAGTTCAAGAAATGATGTTGACGATGATATCGAGCCAGGATGTCATACATTCTAGAATTAAGCTCGGTACCTGCCTCGCAAGCATTGAAGTCTCATTGTAGAAACCAAGATAAGTCATAAATATTTATACTTCACTACTTTAAGTCAACTAACTAATTCATCATGATGTTGTAAATGTTATTTAAACTTGAAAGTAACCACGCTCAAGATGATTGAGTAGTTGAGTTTAGTACTACACCTGCACTACTAGTGGCAGGTTATTAACTTTAAAGGTTTGACACTAATGATTTGGTCAGAATTATGGTTGCATTATGTAAGATTTGTGATGTTTCAACTTATTTTAGTATATACGACACAAGATGTTATAACTTAGGACACCATTATTTTGGTTTAAAGTATTCACTAATGGAAAATGACATTGTTTTCAATTATTTTAGAATATTTTGGACTTTTGGATGATTTTTTTTTTGGTCAAGTAAAAATTCGCACCGTGATGGACCACAACGATCACGAACCGCAACGCGATGAATGTGAACTGCTATGCGATGCAATGGCCGCAATTGTGAATCATAGCTCCTTTACCATCACCCTACAACCAAATACTAATCAACCAACCATCTCACCAACTTTTAGTCCAGAATCGCAGATTGCGTTACATCGCAGTTCACGATCATCTAGTCATGTTTCGCAATGATCGCGGTCAATCGCAGTGTAATTCTCTATTTGACCCTAAAAATATCCAAAAACTGGAAAGATTATAGAATGGTAGAAAACAGTATTTTTCTCATCAGTAAACACTTTGAAGTAAATTAATCCCCCCCCCCTAAATTATAACATTAAATCATATGGCCCGCATGCCACGGGTATCACGTCCGATCAAGTGGGGCTGATGCCAACAGAGAATACAGTTCCACTTAATGTAAGACTTGATATGGTCCTACGAATAAGACTCCCAATAAGATTAGTTGATGTGGGTTTCTTGGCAAAGAAGTCTCTAGTAAGTGTGACTCTTCGAGACTTGTCTATATATATATAAGATAAGGGAGCCCTAAGGTTGGTTATCAGTCCATCTCATAGGAGAGACAAGAGGCGAAGAGATCCGCGGAGCTTCCCAATCCCCGGAACACACATAGATCTCCGGCCGCATGTCGGAGTCTCCGCATCCAGATCCATCAGTATTCGCTCCTCAATCACGTCCACAATACCCCTATGAGCACTACGGGAGTGTAGCACAGTAGTTTGGTGCTTATTAACGTTCAAGAAATGATGATGATGATGATATCGAGCCAGGATGTCACACATTCTAGAATCAAGCTCAGTACCTGCCTCTCAAGCATTCAAGTCTCTTCGTAGAAACCAAGATAAGTCATAAATATCTATACTCCGTTACTTTAAGTCAACTAACTAATTCATCATGATGTTGTAAATGTTACTAAAACTTGAAAGTATCCACACTCTTAATTTACTTGATGACTGAGTAATTGAGTTCTGTACTGCGCCTGCACTACAACTGGGAGGTTATTAACTTTTAATGTTTGACACTAATGGTTTAGTCAGAATTATGGTTGAATTATGTAAGATTTGTGATGTTTCAACTTATTTTAGTATATACGACACAAGATGTTATAACTTAGGACACCATTATTTTGGTTTAAAGTATTCACTAATGGAAAATGACATTGTTTTCAATTATTTTAGAATATTTGTACTTTTGGATGATTTTTTTTTCAAATAAAAATTTACACGGTGATGGACCACAATGATCACGAACAGCAACGCGATGAACGTGAACTGTTATGCGATGCATTGGCTTCGATTGTGAATAATTGCTCCTTTACCATCACCGAACAACCAAATAGTAACCAACCAACCATCTCTCCTACTTTTAGTCCAAAATCGCAGATTGCGTCGCATCGCAGTTCAGGGTCATCTTGTCACGTTTTGCGGTCATCGTGGTCCATCGCAGTGTAATTTTCTATTTGACCCTAAAAATATCCAGAAAACTCAGAATATTATAAAATGGTAGAAAATAGAATTTTTCTCATCAGTTACAGTTTAAAGTAAATTAATGCCCCCCTAAATTATAACACTAAATCGTGTGGCCCGCATGCCACGGGTCTTATGTCAGATCAAGCCCGGCTGATGTCAACAGAGAACACAATCCCACTTAATTTAAGACTTGATATTGCCCTACTAATTAGACTCCCAATAGGATTAATTGATGCGGGTTTCTTGGCGAAGAAAGTCTCTAGTAAGTGTGACTCTTTGGGACTCGTCTATATATATATATGTATATATAAGATTAGGGAGCCCTAGAGTTGGTTATCAGTCCATCACATAGGAGAGGCAAGAGGCGAAGAGATCCATGGAGCTTCCCAATCCCCGGAACACATATAGGTCTCTGGCCGCATGTCGGAGTCTCCGCATCCAGATCCATCAGATTCGCTCCTCAATCACGTCCACAATACCCCTATGAGCACTACGGGAGTGTAGCACAGTAGTTTGGTGCTTATTAACGTTCAAGAAATGACGATGACGATGATATCGAGCCAAGATGTCACACATTTTAGAATTAAGCTCGGTACCTGCCTCTCAAGCATTCAAGTCTCATCGTAGAAACTAAGATAAGTCATAAATATCTATACTCCACTACTTTTAGTCAACTAACAAATTCATCATGATGTTGTAAATGTTATTGAAACTTGAAAGTAACCACACTATTAATTTACTTGATGTTTGAGTAATTGAGTTTAGTGCTGCGTCTGCACTACTACAGGCAGGTTATTAACTTTAAATGTTTAACACTAAAGGTTTGGTCAGAATTATGGTTGCATTATCTAAGATTTGTGATGTTTCAACTTTTTTTAGTATATAGACACAAGATGTTATAGCCGACCCCACCTAGTGGGAAAAGGCTTGGTTTGGTTTGGTTTGGTTTGGTATAGACACAAGATGTTATAACTTAGGACACCATTATTTTGGTTTAAAGTATTTACTAATGGAAAATGACATTTTTTTCAATTATTTTAGCATATTCTGTACTTTTGGACGATTTTTTCTTTGGTCAAGTAAAGTCTGCACCATGATGGACCACAATGATCACGAACTGCAACGCGATGAACGTGACTGCTATGCGATGCAATGGCCACGATTGTGAATCATAGCTCCTTTACCATCACCCAACAACCAAATACTAACCAACCAACCATCTCACCTACTTTTAGTCCAAAATCGCAGATTGCGTCGCATCGCAGTTCACGGTCATCTAGTCACGTTTCGCGGTCATCGTGGCCCATTGCAGTGTAATTTTCTATTTGACCCTAAAAATATCCAGAAAACTCAGAATATTAAAAAAATGGTAGAAAATAACATTTTTCTCATCATTGAACACTTTAAGGTAAATTAATACCCCCATCCTAAATTATAACATTAAATCGTGTCGCCCGCATGCCACGGGTATCACGTCAGATCAAGCAGGGCTGATGCCAACAGAGAATACAGTTCCACTTAATATAAGACTTGATATGGTCCTACGAATAAGACTCCCAATAGGATTAGTTGATGTAGGTTTTTTGGCAAAGAAGTCTCTAGTAAGTGTGACTCTTTGGGACTTGTCTAAATATATATATAACATAAGGGAGCCCTAGGGTTAGTTATCAGTCCATCTCATAGGAGAGACAAGAGGCGAAGAGATCCGCGGAGCTTCCCAATCCCGGGATACACATAGATCTCCGGCCGCATGTCTGAGTCTCCGCATCCAGATCCATCAGTATTCGCTCCTCAATCACGTCCACAATACCCCTATGAGCACTACGGGAGTGTCGTACAGTAGTTTGGTGCTTATTAACGTTCAAGAAATGATGATGACGATGATATCGAGACTGGATGCCACACATTCTAGAATTAAGCTCGGTACTTGCCTCTCAAGCATTCAAGACTCATCGTAGAAACCAAGATAAGTCATAAATATCTATACTCTACTACTTTTAGTCAACTAACTAATTCATCATGATGTTGTAGATGTTATTGAAACTTGAAAGTAACCACACTGTTAATTTAGTTGATGTTTGAGTAATTGAGTTTAGTACTGCGTCTGCACTACTACCAGCAGGTTATTAACTATAAATGTTTAACACTAAAGGTTTGGTCAGAATTATGGTTGCATTATGTAAGATTTGTGATGTTTCAACTTATTTTAGTATATAGACACAAGATGTTAAAACTTAGGACACCATTATTTTTGTTTAAAGTATTCACTAATGGAAAATGACACTGTTTTCAATTATTTTAAAATATTTTGTACTTTTGGACGATTTGTTTTTTGTCAAGTAAAGATTTGCACCGTGATGGACCACAATGATCATGAACCGCAATGCGATGAACGTGAATTGCTATGCGATGCAATGGCCGCGGTTGTGAATCATAGCTCCTTTACCATCACCCAACAACCAAATACTAACCAACCAACCATCTCACCTACTTTTAGTCCAAAATCGCAGATTGCGTCGCATCGCAGTTCACGATCATCTAGTTAGGTTTCGCGGTCATCATGGTCCATCGCAGTAGAATTTTCTATTTGACCCTAAAAATATCCAGAAAACTCAGAATATTATAAAATGGTAGAAAACAATATTTTTCTCATCAATAAACACTTTAAATTAAATTAATCCCCCCTAAATTATAACATTAAATCGTGTGGCCCGCTTGCCACGGGTCTCACGTCAGATCAAGCAGGGCTGATGCCAACAGAGAATACAATACCACTTAATGTAAGACTTGATATGGTCCTACTAATAAGACTCCAAATACGATTAGTTGATGTGGGTTTCTTGGCGAAGAAGTCCCTTGTAATTGTGACTCTTTGGGACTTGTCTATATATATATATATAAAAGATAAGGGAGCCCTAGGGTTGGTTATCAGTCCATCTCATGGGAGAGACAGGAGGCGAAAAGATCCGCGGAGCTTCCCAATCTCCGGAACACACATAGATCTTCGGCCGCGTGTCGGAGTCTCCACATCCAGATCCATCAGTATTCGCTCCTCAATCACGTCCACAAACCCTATGAGCACTATGGGAGTGTAGCACAGTAGTTTGGTGCTTATTAACATTCAAGAAATGATGATGACGATGATATCTAGCCAGGATGTCACACATTCTAGAATTAAGCTCGGTACCTGCCTCTCAAGCATTCAAGTCTCATTGTAGAAACCAAGATAAGTCATAAATATCTATACTCCACTACTTTAAGTCAACTAACTAATTCATCATGATGTTGTAAATGTTATTTAAACTTGAAAGTAACCACGCTGTTAGTTTACAAGATGATTGAATAATTGAGTTCCGTACTGTGCCTGCACTACTATGGCAGGTTATTAACTTTAAATGTTTGACACTAATGGTTTGGTCAGAATTATGGTTGCATTATGTAAGATTTGTGATGTTTCAACTTATTTTAGTATATATGACACAAGATGTTATAACTTAGGACACCATTATTTTGGTTTAAAG
This sequence comes from Litsea cubeba, assembly GCA_012931725.1. NCBI lineage: Eukaryota > Viridiplantae > Streptophyta > Magnoliopsida > Laurales > Lauraceae > Litsea > Litsea cubeba. The sequence goes on from CM022954.1 coordinate 45,042,555, forward strand.
TATTCACTAATGGAAAATGACATTGTTTTCAATTATTTTAGAATATTTTGTACTTTTGGATGATTTTTTTGGTCAAGTAAAAATTTGCACCGTGATGGACCACAATGATCACGAACCGCAACGCGATGAACGTGAACTGCTATGCGATGCAATGGCCGCGATTGTGAATCATAGCTCATTTACCATCAACCAACAACCAAATACTAACCAACCAACCATCTCACCTACTTTTAGTCTAAAATCGCAGATTGCGTTGCATCGCAGTTGACGGTCATCTAGTCACGGTTCGCGGTCATCATGGTCCATCGCAGTGTACTTCTCTATTTGACCATAAAAATATCCGGAAAACTCAGGATATTATAAAATGGTAGAAAACATTATTTTTCTCATCATGAAACACTTTAAAGTAAATTAATCCCCCCTAAATTATAACATTAAATCGTGTGCCCCGCATGCAGCGGGTCTCACGTCAGATCATGCAAGGTTGATGCCAATAAAGAATACAATACCACTTAATGTAAGACTTGATATGGTCCTACAAAAAAGACTCCCAATAGGATTAGATGATATAGGTTTCTTGGCAAAGAAGTCTCTAGTAAGTGTGACTCTTTGAGACTTGTCTATATATATAAGATAAGGGAGCCCTAGGGTTGGTTAACAGTCCATCTCATAACAGAGACAAGATGCCAAGAGATACGCGGAACTTCCCAATCCCAGGAAAACACATAGATCTTCGCCCGCATGTCGAAGTCTCCGCATCTAGATCCATCAGTATTCGCTCCTCAATCACATCCACAATACCCCTATGAGCACTACGGGAGTGTAGCACAGTAGTTTGGTGCTTATTAACGTTCAAGAAATGATGATGACGATGATATCGAGCCAGGATGTCACACATTCTAGAATTAAGCTCGGTACCTACCTCTCAAGCATTCAAGTCTCATCGTAGAAACCAAGATAAGTCATAAATATCTATACTCCACTACTTTAAGTCAACTAACTAATTCATCATGATGTTGTAAATGTTATTTAAACTTGAAAGTAACCACGCTGTTAATTTACAAGATGATTGAGTAATTGAGTTCCGTACAATGCCTGCACTACTACTGGCAGGTTATTAACTTTAAAGGTTTGACACTAATGGTTTGGTTAGAATTATGGTTGCATTACGTAAGATTTGTGATGTTTCAAGTTATTTTAGTATGTACAACACAAGATGTTATAACTTAGGACACCATTATTTTGGTTTAAAGTATTCACTAATGGAAAATGACATTGTTTTCAATTATTTTAGAATACTTTGTACTTTTGGATGATTTTTTCTTCAAGTAAAAATTATCATGGTGATGGACCACAATGAACACGAACCGTAATGCGATGAACGTGAACTGCTATGCGATGCAATGGCCGTGATTCTGAATCATAGCTCCTTTACCATGACCCAACAATGAAATAGTAACCAACCAACCATCTCACCTACTTTTAGTCCAAAATCGCAGATTGCGTTGCATCGTAGTTCACGGGCATCTAGTCACGTTTCGCGGTCTTCGTGGTCCATCGCAGTGTAATTTTCTATTTGACCCTAAAAATATCCAGAAAACTCAGAATATTATATAAAATGGTATAAAACAATATTTTTCTCATCAGTAAACACTTTAAAGGAAATTAATGCCCCCCCCCCCAAATTATAATATTAAATCCTGGGGCCCGCATGCCACGGGTCTCACATCTGATCAAGCAGGGCTGCTGCCAACAGAGAATACAATCCCACTTAATATAAGACTTGATATGGTCCCACTATTAAGACTCCCAATAAGATTAGTTGATGTGCATTTCTTGGCAAAGAAGTCTCTTGTAAGTGTGACTCTTTGGGACATGTCTATATATATAAGTAAGGGAGCCCTAGGGTTGGTTATCAGTCCATCTCATAGGAGAGACAAGAGGCCAAGAGATCCATGAAACTTCCCAATCTCCAGAACGCACATAGATCTCCGGCCGCGTGTCGGAGTCTGCCCATCCAGATCCATCAGTATTCGCTCCTCAATCACATCCACAATACCCCTATGAGCTCTACGGGAGTTGGGCACAGTAGTTTGGCACTTATTAACGTTCAAGAAATGATGATGACGATGATATCGAACTAGGATGTCACACATTCTAGAATTAAGCTTGGTACCTGCCTCTCAAGCATTCAAGTCTCATCGTAGAAATCAAGATAAGTCATAAATATCTATACTCCACTACTTTAAGTCAACTAACAAATTCATCATGATGTTGTAAATGTTATTGAAACTTGAAAGTAACCACACTGTTAATTGACTTGATGATTGAGTAATTGAGTTTAGTACTGCTCCTGCACTACTACTGGCAGGTTATTAACTTTAAATGTTTGACACTATTGGTTTGGTCAGAATTATGGTTGCATTATGTAAGATTTGTGATGTTTCAACTAATTTTAGTATATAAGACACAAGATGTTATAACTTAGGACACCATTATTTTGGTTTAAAGTATTCACTAATGGAAATTGACATTGTTTTCAATTATTTTAGAATATTTTGGACTTTTGGAAGATTTTTTTCTGGGTGAAGTAAAAATTCGCATCGTGATGGACAACAATGATCACGAACCGTAACGCGATGAACGTGAACTGCTATGCGATGCAATGGCTGCGATTGTGAATCATAGCTCCTTTACCATCACCCAACAACCAAATACTAACCAACCAACCATCTCACCTACTTTTATTCCAAAATCACAGATTGCGTCGCATCGCAGTTCACGGTCATCTAATCACGGTTCGCGGTCATCGTGGTCCATCACAGTGTAATTTTCTATTTGACCCTAAAAATATCCAGAAAACTCAGAATATTATAAAATGGTAGAAAACAGAATTTTTCTCATCAGTAAACACTTTAAAGTAAATTAATACCCCTCCCCCCTAAATTATAACATTAAATCGTGTGGCCCGCATGCCACGGGTCTCACGTCAGATCAAGCAGAGTCGATGCCAACAGAGAATACAATACCACTTAATGTAAGACGTGATATGGTCCTACTAATTAGACTCCCAATTGGATTAGTTGATGTAGGTTTCTTGGTGAAGAAGTCTCTTGCAAGTATAACTTTTTGTGACTTGCCTATATATATAAGTAAGGGAGCTCTAGAGTTGGTTATCAGTCCATCTCATAGGAGAGACAAAGCGCGAAGGGATCTGCGGAGTCTCCGGCCGCGTGTCGGAGTCTCCGCATCCAGATCCATCAGAATTCGCTCCTCAATCACGTCCACAATAGCCCTTTGAGCACTACGGGAGTTGTGCATAGTAGTTTGGTGCTTATTAACATTCAAGAAATGATGATATCGATCCAGGATGTCACACATTCTAGAATTAAGCTCGGTACCTGCCTCTCAAGCATTGAAGTCTCATCGTAGAAACCAAGATGAGTCATAAATATCTATACTCCACTACTTTAAGTCAACTAACTAATTCATCATGATGTTGTAAATGTTATTTAAACTTGAAAGTAACCACGCTGTTAATTTACAAGATGATTGAGTAATTGAGTTCGGTACTACGCCTGCACTACTACTGGCAGGTTATTAACTTTAAAGGTTTGACACTAATGGTTTGGTCAAAATTATGGTTGCATTACGTAAGATTTGTGATGTTTCAACTTATTTTAGTATATACGACACAAGATGTTATAACTTAGGACACCATTATTTTGGTTTAAAGTATTCACTAATGGAAAATGACATTGTTTTCAATTATTTTAGAATATTTTGTACTTTTGGATGATTTTTTTTTTGGTCAAGTAAAAATTTGCACCGTGATGGACCACAATGATCACAAACCGCAACGCGGTGAACGTGAACTGCTATGCGATCCAATGGCCGCGATTGTGAATCATAGCTCCTTTACCATCACCCAACAACCAAATACTAACCAACCAACCATCTCACCTACTTTTAGTCCAAAATCGCAGATTGCGTCGCATCGCAGTTCACGGTCATCTAGTCACGTTTCGCGGTCTTCGTGGTCCATCGCAGTGTAATTTTCTATTTGACCCTAAAAATATCCAGAAAACTTAGAATATTAAAAAATGGTAGAAAACAGTATTTTTCTCATCAGTAAACACTTTAAAGTAAATTAATGCCCCCCCCCCCCCCCCCCCCCCTAAATTATAACATTAAATCGTGTGGCCCGCATGCCACGGGTCTCATGTCAGATCAAGCAGGGCTGTTGCCAACAGAGAATACAATCCCACTAAATATAAGACTTGATATGGTCCCACTATTAAGACTCCCAATAAGATTAGTTGATGTGCGTTTCTTGGCAATGAAGTCTCTAGCAAGTGTGACTCTTTGGGACATGTCTATATATATAAGTAAGGGAGCCCTAGGGTTGGTTATCAGTCCATCTCATAGGAGAGACAAGAGGCGAAGAGATCCGCGGAGCTTCCCAATCTCCAGAACGCACATAGATCTCCGGCCGCGTGTCGGAGTCTGCGCATCCAGATCCATCAGTATTCGCTCCTCAATCACGTCCACAATAACCCTATGAGCACTACGGGAGTGTAGCACAGTAGTTTGGTGCTTATTAACGTTCAAGAAATAAAGATGATGATGATACCGAGCCAGGATGTCACACATTCTAGAATTAAGCTCCGTACCTGCCTCTCAACCATTCAAGTCTCATCGTAGAAACCAAGATAAGTCATAAATATCTATACTCCACTACTTTAAGTCAACTAACTTATTCATCATGATGTGGTAACCACGCTGTTAATTCACTTGATGATTGAGTAATTTAGTTCAGTACTGCGCCTGCACTACTACTGGCAGGTTATTAACTTTAAATGTTTGACACTAATGGTTTGGTCAGAATTATGGTTGCATTATGTAAGATTTATGATGTTTCAACTTATTTTAGTATATACGACACAAGATGTTATAACTTAGGACACCATTATTTTGGTTTAAAGTATTCACTAATGGAAAATGACATTGTTTTCAATTATTTTAGAATATTTTGGACTTTTGGACAATTTTTTTTTGGTCAAGTAAAAATTTGCACCGTGATGGACCACAATGATCACGAACCGCAACGCGATGAACGTGAACTGCTATGCGATGCAATGGCTGCGATTGTGAATCATAGCTCCTTTACCATCACCCAACAACCAAATAGTAACCAACCAACCATCTCACCTACTTTTAGTCCAAAATCGCGGATTGCGTCGCATAGCACTTCACGGTCATCTAGTCACGTTTCGCGGTCATCGTGGCCCATCGCAGTGTAATTTTCTATTTGACCCTAAAAATATCCAAAAAAACTCAGAATATTAAAAAATGGTATAAAAAAAGTATTTTTCTCATCAGTGAACACTTTAAAGTAAATTAATGCCCCCCCTAAATTATAACATCAAATCGTGTGGCCCGCATGCCACGGGTCTCACGTCAGATCAAGCAGGGCTAATGCCAACAGAGAATACAATCTCACTTAATTTAAGACTTGATCTGGTTCCACTAATAAGACTCCCAATAAGATTAGTTGATGTGGGTTTCTTGGCAAAGAAGTCTCTAGTAAGTGTGACTCTTTGGGACATGTCTATATATATAAGATAAGGGTGCCAATGGGTTGGTTGTCAGTCCATCTCATAGGAGAGCAAGAGGCGAAGAGATTTGCGGAGCTTCCCAATCCCCGGAATACACATAGATCTTCGGCCGCGTGTCGGAGTCTCCGCATCCAGATCCATCAGTATTCGCTCCTCAATCACGTCCACAATACCCCTATGAGCACTACGGGAGTGTAGCACAGTAGTTTGGTGCTTATTAACGTTCAAGAAATGATGATGACAATGATATCGAACCAGGATGTCACACATTCTAGAATTAAGCTTCGTACCTGCCCCTCACCCATTCAAGTCTCATCGTAGAAACCAAGATAAGTCATAAATATCTTTACTCCACTACTTTTAAGTCAACTAACTAGTTCATCATGATGTGGTAAATGTTATTGAAACCTTAAAGTAACCATACTGTTAATTTACTTGATGATTGAGTAATTGAGTTCAGTATTGCGCCTGCACTACTACTGGCAGGTTATTAACTTTGAAGGTTTGACACTAATGGTTTGGTCAGAATTATGGTTGCATTAAGTAAGATTTGTGATGTTTCAACTTATTTTAGTATATACGACACAAGGTGTTATAACTTAGGCCACCATTACTTTGGTTTAAAGTATTCACCAATGAAAAATGACATTATTTTCAATTATTTTAGAATATTTTGGACTTTTGGATGATTTTTTTTTGTCAAGTAAAAATTCGCACCGTGATGGACCACAATGATCACGAACCGCAACGCGATGAATGTGAACTGCTATGCGATGCAATGGCCGCAATTGTGAATCATAGCTCCTTTACCATCACCCAACAAACTATCTCACCTACATTTAGTCCAAAATCGTAGATGGGATCGTATCGCAGTTCACGGTCATCTAGTCACGTTTCGTGGTCATCGTGGTCCATCGTAGTGTAATTTTCTATTTGACCCAAAAAATATCTAGAAAATTCAGAATATTATAAAATGGTAGAAAACAGTATTTTTCTCATTAGTAAACACTTTAATCTAAAATAACCCCCCCCCCTAAATTATAACATTAAATCGTGTGGCCCGCATGCCATGGATCCTACGTCAGATCAAGCAGGGCTGATACCAATAGAGAATACAATCCCACTTAATGTAAGACTTGATCTGGTCCCACTAATAAGACTCCCAATAGGATTAGTGGATGTAGGTTTCTTGGCAAAGAAGTCTCTAGTAAGTGTGACTCTTTGGGACTTGCAGAGTTCCTGGCCAGGGCCCACTTGAGGTGATTGAACAACCCGATGAGCCGATTGGCAGGCCGATTCGGGCGAGGAAACAACCAACATATCTAGATAATTATTGTTGTTTATCGAAAACTATGCATGATTTGGATCCGAATTCTTACTCTCAAGTAATCAAAGCGCAGGATGCGCATATTGGTTAGAGGCTATAAGAGAGGATATAAAATCAATTGAAAAGAACAAAGTATGGTAACTGGTTGATCTTCTAAAAGATTGAAAAGCCATTAGATGCAAACGGGTTCTTAGAAAGAAACTAAAGTAGGATGGTTCCTTAGATAAATATAAAAGCACGGCTAGTAGCTAAGGGATTCACACAAGTGAAAGGAACACATTACGAGGAGACGTTTTCTCTAGTCATAAAATTCAAATCCATAAGAACCTTAGCGGCATTGGTAGCATGTCGTGACCTTGAATTGCACCAGATGGATGTGAAAGCCACATTCTTGAACGGCGAATTGTGAGAAGAGATTTATATGAAACAACCCGAGGGGTTTGTGGTGCAAGGTCACGAGGACAAAGTGTACAAACTTATTAGGGCATTGTATGGATTAAAATAGGCTTCGAGACAATGGTATCGAAAATTTCACCAGGCCATAGCTGAAATAGGATTTGTCCCCAATAATGCAGACACAAGTTTCTATATTAAACGTGGTAGGAGTAATTACTTATATTTGTCATTATATGTGGATGACATTTTGATCGCTAGTGATAAATTGGAAGCCGTAAATGAAATCCAACAATGGTTAAAGTCGAGATTCGAGATGAAAGATATGGGTGAGGCATAGTATGTTTTTGGCATTAAACTTAGGGCACCATTATTTTGGCTTAAAGTATTCACTAATGGAAAATGACATTGTTTTCAATTATTTTAGAATATTTTTGACTTCTAGAAGATTTTTTTTTGGGTCAAGCAAAAATTCGCACCGTAATGGACCACTATGATCACGAACCGCAACGCGATGTGCGTAAACTGCTATGCAACGCAATGACCATGATTGTGAATCATAGCTCCTTTACCATCACCCTACAACCAAAGACTAACCAACCAACCATCTCACCTACATTTAGTCGAAAATCACAGATTGCGTCGCATCGCAGTTCACGATCATCTAGTCACGTTCTGCGGTCATCGTAGTCCATCGCAATGTAATTTTCTATTTGACACTAAAAATATCCAGAAATTTCATAATATTATAAAATGGTAGAAAACAGTGTTTTTCTCTTTAGTAAACACTTTAAAGTAAAATAATGCCCCCCCCCCCCCCCCCCCTAGATTAAAACATTAAATCGTGTGGCCCACATGCCACGGGTCCCACGTCCGATCAAGCAGGGCTGATGTCAACAGAGAATACAATCCCACTTAATGTAAGACTTGATATGGTCCCTCTAATAAGACTCCCAATAGGATTAGTGGATCTAGGTTTCTTGGCAAAGAAGTCTCTAGTTACTGTGAGTCTTTAAGACTTGTCTATATAAAATAAGGGAGCCCTAGGGTTGGGTATCATTCCATCTCACAAGTGAGACAAGAGGCGAAGAGATCCACGGAGCTTCCCAATCGTCGGAACGCACGTAGATCTCAGGCCGCGTGTCAGTCTCCGCATCCAGATCCATCAGATTCGCTCATCAATCACGTCCACAATACCCCTTTGAGCACTATGGGAGTGTAGCACAGTAGTTTGGTGCTTATTAACATTCAAGAAATGATGATGACGATGATATCGAGTCAGGATGTCACCCATTCTAGAAATAAGTCTCATCCTAGAAACCAAGATAAGTCATAAATATCTATACTCCACTACTTTAAGTCAACTAACTAATTCATCATGATGTGGTAAATGTTATTGAAACTTGAAAGTAACCACACTGTTAATTTACTTGATGATTGAAAAATTGAGTTCAGTACTGCGCCTCCACTACTAATGGCAGGTTATTAACTTTAAATGTTTGCACTAATGGTTTGTTCAGAATTATGGTTGTATTATGTAAGATTTGTGATGTTTCAACTTATTTTAGTATATACGACACATGATGTTATAACTTAGGACACCATTATTTTGGTTTAAAGTATTCACTAATGGAAAACAACATTGTTTTCAATTATTTTAGAATATTTTGGACTTTTGGATGATTTTTTTTTTGGTCAAGTAAAAATTTGCACCGTGATAGGCCACAATGATCATGAACTGCACGCGATGAACGTGAACAACTACCCGACGCAATGACCGCAATTGTGAATCATAGCTCCTTTACCATCACCCAACAACCAAATACTAACCAACCAACCATCTCACCTACATTTAGTCCAATATCACAGATTACGTCGCATCACAGTTCACGATCATCTAGTCACATTTCGCGGTCATCGTGGTCCATCACAGTGTAGTTTTCTGTTTGACCCTAAAAATATCCAAAAAATTCAAAATATTATAAAATGGTAGAAAACTGTGTTTTTCTTATTTGTAAACACTTTAAAGTAAAATAATGGCCCTCTCAAGTTATAACATTATGTATCGCTGTCTTATAAGAGACTTGTAAAATTTATTCTGAATTAAATAGATTTACATGTATATACTAAAATAAGTTAAAACAACACAAATTTTACATAATGCAACTATAATTTTGAGCAAACCATTAGTGTTAAACTTTCAAAGATAATAACCTACCAGTAGTACTGCAAGTGCATTACTAGCAGCTCAATTACTCAATCATCAAGTAAACTGATAGTGTGCTCACTTTCGAGTTTCAATAACATTTACCATATCAAGATGAGTTAATTAGTTAACTTAAAGTACAAGAGTATAGACATTTATGACTTTCCTTGATTTCTATGGGGAGAGTACTTGAATGCTTAAGAGGCAGGGATTAAGCTTAGTTCCAGAATGAGTAGCATCCTGGTTCGATACTATCATCATCATCATTTCTTGAAGGGTAATAATATGCACCAAACTACTTTGTTGCACTCCCATACTGCCCATAGGGGTACTGGGGACGTGTTTGAGGAGCGAAGATTACTTCATATGAGTACGAATCATTAGTAAATTGAAATGACTCAGGGTTGTCAAGGTTATAAAATTGGTGGGGAAGGAAATGAGGTGGATTTTTCAGATTATAGGCATACTCAAGCAAACCCCACAACTCTGCTAGAGAAACTAGTGGTGATTGTGTTAGCCAAGAAGGCTGTACAATTTTAACAACTTCCTTTACTTGGGGGAATCGGCCTCTTTCCCCACTTCAATTCCAACCATTCTTGTGAAGTAAATAGTTTGTGTATCCCTCCTTTATACTTTTAAAGGCTTTTTAGAGCTATAAAGTGGGTGGAAAATATCATAATTTCGACTGTAGTAGCTCATGGTTATTCGTATATTTCTTCATCATCACTACTAGGTTGTTCGACTGATAAGTAAGATTAGTAAATTTTTTTGCCTTCAATATCATACCTTTCATTATTTTTGTCTTAACAATGTCTTCAATCATCAAATCTAAGCAATGTGCAGCACATGGAGACCAAGGAATCTTGGGCCTTTGCTGTATGAGCATCATTCATGTTTTTTTTTATGCTTGTATCATTACCTGGTTGTCCATAAATTTCTTCATCATCGCAATGAGCCTGTTCGACTGATAGATAAGATTATTAGTCGTTTTTGCCTTCAATATCACACTTTTTATCATTTTCCTCTTAGAAATGTCTTAAGTCATCAAATATAAGTAATGTGCAACGGATGGAGACCAGGAAGTCTTGGACCTTTGCTGCATGAGCATCATTCTTGCTTTTTTTCATGCTTGCATCGATATCTATGATGATTTGAATGACGCAATCTGCCCCAATGTCCTCAATCACCAAATTAAAAATCTTATTTAGGTATGCTGGATGTTTGACGTACTCTATTGCGTCAACAAATTTGATAAAAACAGTGACTAAATGCGAGTATACTAAAAAAGTTCAATAATGATCGTCTAATGATGGCAGTCTGCCCATCACACGCCCCTCTCTCTACATCCTCCTGAAGGTATTCACTCAGGCCACCGTCTCTTTATATTCCTCTTCGAAGTAGTAGTGACCGATCTCATATGGTGTGGGTAGCTTTATTCCCATACCATATTCTACAGTAGCGTCCAACATGGTCTTCAAGTAGGGTAAAGTTACTTTATTGGGTGCAATGGCTCCATCGAAAAAGAATCCCTGACCACGCTAGCCAACCTATCTCTTGAAAGTCCCATCTTCTCGCTCAAAGCTTTGGCTATAATAGGTTGCTTTACAGATAAATACCTGTATACAATAGGGTTAATTGGATCCACGATTTCCGACCTATGAGACATTTTGTGGGAGGCTGATCAATCTCCAAAAAATTTGGTTGTCGCGGGTCCGTTTCTTACTAAACATCCAACTCAACATACCACCAGTACCACTACCACTACCTGAGCCAATTGAACCTAAGCTTCGCCTTGCTCATAATGGCCCCCTCTAAAAGAAGACTCACACACCATTATTCTCCTGTCTTTTTCCTCACTATAAGACCTCGTGCATTCTTCTTGCTTAGAGATGTCAAATGGGACATCCTGCCCCGGCACGGCACAGGCCAGCACGGTAGTCAACAGCCCAAAGCATGGCACGGCACGGTCATGGGTCGTGCTGGGCCGAGGTCTCAGGCTCGTTCACACGACTGCGGCATGTCCCACCTGAGGCACGGCACGGCACGGGATATTTAATATTTTTAGTGTAAATAAAAAATATATAGTCTTTTATTTTTTATCTTTTTATTTTCCAAAAAAATTATACATATTTCGAAGATAATCCTATTGAAAAACCTTCAAATAGAAAAGGTTCAAATGGTTCTCTTCTCAGTGGAGTAGGTCGAGCTTAACTGAACCTCTTAAATATGTGTGTCATACTCTCATTTGTGTTTATCTTTTAATTGTTTTAGTATACGACCATTATTTTTTAATCTCAAAATGTAATAACGACTTGGAGCCAATGGCACGAAACGCATGGCATACACGACAGGGCTTACCACGATTCGGGCACGGCATGTACTGTGCCTTGCGAGCTAGCTATGTCGGTGCCAAGTGTCGTGCCGGCACGGTCCATGGCACGATCAGGCCAGGAGTTGGTCGTTCCTTGCTAGCACTCTATCCTTGCTCTACATCTGAGTCCCCATTATTCATCGGAGGAAAGCACATCCCTAGACCCAGACATCTTCACCTCCTCTCTACATGCTTCATACTATGCCCGCCTTTTTTTTCCAGTTAGTATCGTTGTCTTCTTCCTTACATCCAATATTGCTTGCATTTCCTTTTTAACTCTGGGGATACCTTGGGAGATCTTGACACTTGGTGCTCTTTATGAGCCAACTGTTGCTTCAATGTTGTGATTCCACCACTTATCAACTTATCACAATAATTGCATCTAATTTACTCTTATTTTCATCTACATCAACACCATGTCTCCACACCAGATCTACTTCGTGTACCTTTTTTTCCATAAAAGAATGGTGCCAAACACATAATTTATAAAGCAAAAGAAATTACATTTTTTAACATAGAACATAAAAAAAATGTATTTTTTGGCATAGGAATTATGATATAACAATGGATAAATGGAAACATACACATGGGAGTTCTACATTATTAACCTAAAACAATATACAAATAGTCTTTTTTAATGTATCATCAAAACATATTATTTTAATATTAACTTATTTAGAAATCTGTATATAAATATTTAATAAAAAATAGATTTTGGATATAAATCCATTAGATCTACAAATTTTCCAAGTAGATCTACTGAGGTTGAACATCATTGTCTTACATTAACAAAGAAATTGAACAAGAATTAAAATATTAAAAAATTCAAAAATTAAAATAAAAACTAGATCTACACTAAAAAATCATTAGATCTATAACAAATATGGAACCCACAAGAAAATATATCATATTTTAAACACATTTGACAAACTAATTTGAGAAAATCTAAATGATTTCAAGAAAAGCCCCAAAATTCAAAAAATAAAATAGATCTACACTAAAAATCATTAGATCTATAACAAATACGGAACCCACAAGAAAATCTAACATATTTTAATCACATTTGACAAACTAATTTGAAAAAATCTAAATGATTTCAAGAAAAGCCCCAAATCTTAAAAGTAAAAAAATATAGATCTACACTAAAAAACTAGATCTAAGAAAAACTAAGCAAGCAAGGAACATCAAAATTAAGTATGTAACTCAATAAAAGACTTAGTTAGATGTATTTACACAAACTTCTCAAAAAACATAATTCAGATTTAAATAATGAAAATTTCAAAGAAATACCAAAAGTGCTAAGATCTACAATATCTTGCTCCGAAACTCTAGATCTAACATGCCTCGGACATTTCTAAGTTATCTTGAGGTTGAATCTTGACAAAAAATTCAAAAAGTCAGAAAAACATCTTACCAAATATGTTTCTTTGAGTTCCTTATTTTTCTTCATGGTGAAATCCACCCAAATCTTGAAAAACTATTGAGTTTCGGTGCTTGGGAAGCTCAAGCACAATGTTAGGAAGGATCAGAGACTTCTTGGAGAAAACAGGAGTGAAAGAGGAGAACGAAAAAGTGGCTTTACAAAAAGGGTTGTTCAGCCTATATTTTGGATGATATTTTCAAAATATCGGCCGTTATAATGGTACAGCTGATATTTTGACAATTTTCTCCCCTTTTACATAACATTACCATTATGGCCAAAATATCATAAGGTTGTTATTTTATACGATGATTAACCTAACCCATCACCTCTCCCCAGCCCAACTCGGGAGTCCACATCCCGCCAAACACCATCACCACTCAATACCCAATGCACCTCTCATCCTCCATCTCTTCCTTTATCATTCTCGGCAAGCATCCAAAACAACCCAAGAACAGGACCTCTCCATTTCTTCCTTCATTTGAATTTTTGGAGAGGAAACGTATTTGAGATAAGGAAAGAAAGAAAGAAGGATTAATGAGAATAGCAAGAGAGATTTAAGGAATAGTTTAAATTTGAGTTTCTAAATCAATTTAAATTTCTAAAAGGGATAGGGAAATCTTAGAACAAGGATAAAGAATCCATCCCAATTGAGGAACTCGTGCGTGATTTAAGAGGATATTGTTTTGAAATGTCGGTTCATATCTTCATCTTTATTAGAGATTACATATTTGAATCATGGGTCTAAGAAAGGAAAAGGACGTGGCACTATCAATGAGTATATTTTTTTTATAAATGAAGAACTCTCACAATTTTGGTGCTATTGTAGCACTCTCCACCAACCCATCTACCATCTATATTACTAAAGGGATGTACTCTTCCTCACATAAAGACACGTGGCGCAATCTCAAACTTTTTGCAATGCCATTGCCGGAGTTGCCCTTATCCCTAAAATCTATATATCTATTATACACTCTACACACTCAAAAGACCTAAAATCTCTCTATGAAGAATCATCTTCCACTCAAAAGCCTAAAATCTCTCTATGAGATCCCTAAATAACCTAACACACCAGATGTGCTACATTTATATCAATCAATTCATGGGTCCCGGCCCGCATCATTTGATTTTTTGGACGGTTAGATTAAAGATGGTGGACCCATTCATCTGGGTCTTACTTAAAAATATTTGGTCAATTTGTTAGATCTATGATCATTTGATCCTTTGATCTTTCTTAATCAATTCATAGGTCTCATCCCGCATAATATGATTTTATAGACAGTTAGAATAGAGATGGTGGACCCCCATTCATTTGGGGGGGGGGGTCCACTTAAATAGGTTAGGTCTGGTCAATTTGTGAGGTCTATGATCATTTGATCCTTTGACCTTTATCAAGCAATTCATGGGTCCCAGCCCGCATCATATGGTTTTATGAACGATTAGAATGGTGGACTCCATTCATCTTTGGGGTCCTACTTAAATAAATTAGGTTTGGTCAATTTATGAGGTCTATGATCATTTGATCTTTATCAGTCAATTCATGGGTCCCGGCCCGCATCATATGATTTCATGAACGGTTAGAATAGAGATGGTGGACCCTATTCATCTGGGTCTCACTTAAACATATTTGATCAATTTGTTAGGTCTACGATCATTTGATCCTTTGATCTTTTTAAATCAATTTATGGGTCGCATCCCGCATAATATGGTTTTATGGACGGTTAGAATAAAGATGGTGGACCCCATTCATCTGGGGGTTTCCACTTAAATAGGTTAGGTTTGGTCAATTTGTGAGGTCTATGATCATTTAATCATTTGATCTTTATCAAGCAATTCATGGGTCCCAGCCCGCATCATATTGTTTCGTGGACGGTTAGAATATAGATGGTGGACCCCATTCATCTTGGAGTCCCACTTAAATAGGTTAGGTTTGGTCAATTTGAGAGGTCTATGATCATTTGATCTTTATCAATCAATTCATGGGTCCTTGCCTGCATCATTTGATTTTATGGATAGTTAGAATAAAGATGGTAGACCACATTTATCTGGGTCCCACTTAAAAATATTTGGTCAATTTGTTAGGTCTACGATCATTTGATCCTTTGATCTTTTTAAATCAATTCATGGGTCCCATCCCGCATAATATGGTTTTATGGACGGTTAGAATAGAGATGGTGGACCCCATTCATCTGGGGAGTTCCACTTAAATAGGTTAGGTTTGGTCAATTTGTGAGGTCTATAATCGTTTGATCCTTTGATCTTTATCAAGCAATTCATGGGTCCATCCCGCATCATATTGTTTCATGGATGGTTAGAATATAGATGGTGGACCCCATTCATCTTGGGGGTCCCACTTAAATAGGTTAGGTTTGGTCAATTTGAGAGGTCTATGATCATTTGATCATTTGCTCTTCATCAATCAATTCATGGGTCCCGTCCCGCATCATTTGATTTTATTGGCGGTTAGAATAAAGATGGTAGACCCCAATTCATCTGGGTCCCACTTAAAAATATTTGGTCAATTTGTTAGGTGTACAATCATAATTTGATCCTTTGATCTTTCTTAATCAATTCATGGGTCTCATCCCGCATAATATGATTTTATGGACGGTTAGAATAGAGATGGTGGACCCCATTCATCTGGGGGGTTCCACTTAAATAGGTTAGGTTTGGTCAATTTGTGAGGTCAATGATCATTTGATCATTTGATCTTTATCAAGCAATTCATGTGTCTCAGCCCGCATCATATGATTTTATGGACGGTTAGAATATAGATGGTGGACCCCATTCATCTTGGGGTCCCACTTAAATAGATTAGGTTTGGTCAATTTGAGAGGTCTATGATCATTTGATCTTTATCAATCAATTAATGGGTCCCGGCCGGCATCATTTGATTTTATGGACGGTTAGAATAAAGATGGTGGACCCCATTCATCTGGGTCCCACTTAAATATATTAGGTCAATTTGTTAGGTCTACGATCATTTGATCCTTTGATCTTTTTAAATCAATTCATGGGTCCCATCCCGCATAATATGGTTTTATGGACGGTTAGAATATAGATGGTGGACCTCATTCATCTTGGGGGTCCCACTTAAATAGGTTAGGTTCAGTCAATTTGAGAGGTCTATGATCATTTGATCATTTGATCTTTATCAATCAATTAATGGGTCTCAGCCTGCATCATATGATTTTATGAACGGTTAGAATATAGATGATGGACCCCATTTATCTTGGTTCCACTTAAATATATTAGGTCAATTTGTTAGGTATATGATCATTTGATCTTTCTTAATCAATTCATGCATCACCTAAAGAATAAAACATTTGGAAAAAAACATAAAGATCAAATTAGCAACAAAAAAAAGGACTCACAAGTTTACTAATTAATCAATTTATTAAAAATAATTTATATCAGTCTGTGCATTTGGTGGTTTCGTGGTTATGCACGGGGTTTTGCTAGTTCTATAGAATCCATTGTTCACATCTATATAGTAAGGGATCTCAGTTTTTGAATTTTCCATATTTCGGACCCTTGGATTTAAGAGGGGAATAAAAAAAGGGGCTAAAAGTTGGAGAAATTTACAAGTTTTTACCATCCCCATTAAAAGCACGTTCACATCTTGGTTTGTACGGCGCAAAATGGGACAGCAAGTTTGAGTTATTTACAGGTATTGTCATCCCTTCTTCATTTAAAAGAAAAGCAAAAGTATTTATTTCTTATTGTTCTGCCATTGATCAAAAAGGTGTCGAAAGCAAAAAAAAAAAAAAACTTCTTTTTGTAAGGGAGCTCATTTTTTGAATTCCTCATATTTTGGACCCTTGGATTTATGTAAATAAATTCTAGGGCTGAGATTAAGAGGAAAGGGGTTGAGGGGTTTAAGGGGGTTTGAGAGTCAAGAGATCTGGGGCACTACTTCCCCAGATCCCTGGACTCTTTCTACCTTATCCGGGCGACGGGTCAAGGAGTTTGGGCCAGGTCTGGGGTTAGGTTCAGGTTAGATGGGTTTGGGTTGGATTTGGGTTTGGATTGATTTGGGTAGAGTTTGATGGGTTGGATTGGGTCAGGTTCAGATTAAGGTTGACAGATTTAGTTAAGGGCCCAATCAGGGTCTGGATCAGAGGTTTGGGGCCCAAAAGGTGGGCTGCAGTGGGGTCCGGTCTGGGCAATAATCACTGGGACCTAGATTTCGCAGATTTTGATCCGCCCGTCGGATTTCAAAGTTCTATATATGGATGGAAATCCCTCGATGAGTAGATCATGATGAGCCAACTTTCTGGGCGATCACGGGTCTAGAAGTAATAGGTGTTTTTTCAGGTAGGAACCCCGGGGGTGCAGGACCTGCTATTATGATTTTTGATCCGCCCGTCGGATCTCGAAGTTCTATATGTGGATGGAAAACCCTCAATGAACAGATTGCAATGAGCCAATTCCTAGGATAGTCAGAGGTCCAGGGAATAATAGGTGATCTTTGACTCGGGACATAATCAGGATATCGTTAAATAGGGTGGACCGAATTACCCCTCATAGGGTGCCAAAATTCAGGTTAGTTGTTAGGTGGTCAAAAGAAGAGTAATTAGATTTAGTTGTGCTCAGAACATGGTGCGTCGTGCCTTCAAGTACGGGCAATCACTAGTCTATATAATAAGGGAGCTCAGTTTTTGAATTCCTAGACTCTTTCCCCACCCGTGGATTTATGTACATATTTATGTACATAAATCATAGGGCTGAGAAGAGATTCAAGATCCTATTACAAAGGACAAGAGGATATGGGAGTGCCCTTGGTTTTCTGTGAAATTACGAAACCTGCCATTATCTTTTCCAAGAGGATATCGGAGTTCCCTTGGTTTTCTCTGAAATTACGAAACGTGCCATTATCCTTTCAAAACTTCCATGCAAGTAAATATATGATTAAATACACGGCTATGATTCCAATTGAGTGATTGAACGATGTGGAATTTGGGTCCACAACTTACCAGTTTGCCCCTTCACATATATATGTCGTTTTTCACGGATTGTGGAATCTGGGCTAACTTGGATTGTCTTGGTAGCAGACGCAAAAGTGGCTTGCATGCAATTGAACTAGACTATTTATAGTAGTGGGCCACTCTAGTTTTCAATGGTGGTTAAACAATTCTGGCCGGGCTTGATTTGAAGCTAATTGATCCGATGGGCCACATAAAAAATTTTGGTTAAATTTGTTAAATCATGGGCGGAGCAATGTGGGTTTGGTTTTCCCCATATTTAGTTGTGCGCAGAACGTGGTGCGCCGTGCCTTCAGGCACAAGCATTGACTAGTACTTCACTAATGGATCTCATAGGTGGATAGATTAGTTAGATGTAATAGGTATCATATGAGTCCACTACCATTTAAGAGAGGTCTCCATCATTATTATACTATTTACGGGATCCCACAATGATTATGTTATTTAGGTGAACCTACCTTAAGATTTGATTTGATTCAGCAAAAGACATTTTGGTAATTTAGGAGTCGTTTCACATACAAGTAAAATAAAGTCATCATTTAATTAAATATACTAAAATGTTCAAACTTATATAAACATCTAATTGTATATAGAGGAAAAAAGATGGGAGCAACTATTTGCACATCCCTTCTTGGTTGGTGCACATCCATTCATGGGACCCCTCATGGACCCCTCTAGCACCTTTCAAAAATACCCTTGTCCCCTCCCTCTCTCCCTCTCCCTGCTCGGCGCACAACCCGGCTCCTACCTCCGCCCGCCCTCTCCTTCCTTCTCTCTCTCTCTCCCTCTCGGGTCTCTCTCCCTCTCCTTCTCATGTCTCTCTCCCTATCCCTCATTCTCTCTCTTGCTTCTTCTCCCTACTCGTCAGCCAACTCCGCCCTCTCCCCTTTCTGTCTGCTTCTCCCTGTCTCTCTCCCTCTTCCTCTTTCTCTCTCTCCTTCTCCCTGATCGTTGTCCCTCTCTTGTTCGGCCAGCAGGGCCGAGCAAATGAGTATATTGTTCGGCCATGGGTAGCCGAACAAGAGTCGTCTTGTTCGGCTACCCATGGCCGAACAATATACTCATTTGCTCGGCCTGCATGTCCGAACGATCAGATAGAGAGAGAGAGAAGGAGGAAGAGAGAAGGAGGGAGGGAGAGGGGTTTGAGGTGGGAGGCGGGCTATGCATCGAGCAGGGAGAGGGGTATTTTGGAAAAGTGCAAAGGAGTCCCATGAAGGGATGTGCACCAAGCAAGAAGGGATGTGCAAATAGTCACTCCCAAAAAAGATTCACCTGCGCACATAGCTCATGCAAGCTGTAAATCCAGAATGCGTATGACGTGTTTTACGTGAATTTTTGAGGCAAGCCCACCTGTTGGGCGTTACGGATTCACAGTTCACTTGCACATAAAGCAAAAGTGGAACAGTTTCACATTTAAAAAGAGTTAAAGCTGGAAGAACTGCAAATGATTTTTCAGATGATTTTACTCACATGAAGCATTACATTATAGGGACGAAACTAGGGCCAAGGGTGGCTATGCCTGCCTTTGGATTTTCAAAAGCCCCTTATTGTTAATGAAAATCTCTTAACAGTTTTTTGTAATGGCGGGCAGTAGAGTTTCTTTTAATTTCAAAACCAAACTAAACCCCAAAACAACAAACCCCACCCACCCACCCACCCACACAAAAAAGTTTTTCATAATAGCGCCACAAGAGTTTTTTAATTTCAAAGCCAAACTAGCCCCCCCCCCCCCCCCCCCCCCCCCCCCACACACACACACACACACACACGCACACACACACGCACACACACAAGTTTTTCGTAATGGTGCCACAAGAGTTTTTTAATTTCAAAGCCAAACTAGCCCCAACCCCACCCCCAAAAAAAAAAAAAGTTTTTCCTAATGGCGCCACAAGAGTTTTTTTAATTCCCATTGTGATTAGGTTTCTTAAATTAAGAGGCTACTTTGCCTATAAATAGGCCTCCTCCCTTGTATTTGTACATACTTGAGATAATAGATAACTCTCTTTCTCTCTTTGCTCCCTCTAATCTTCTTTCTCTAAGTTTTCTCCTTTTCTAATAAGTTATCAGCACGAAGCTCTAAGAAAAGAAAGAACACCCTAGTCTTCTTACCCAAAGAGAAGAGAAATCCTTCCGTCTATCAAGTTGAACCCACCTATGAGCTTTGATAGCCTCATTGGGCCCATACCTAAAACCAATGCAAAGAGGAGGAATTTCAGTATGTCAAGTTGGGCATTTGATTATTAATTGTGATCAAACAATCAATCCATCGTATTGATTTAAGGACTCACAAATTACATATTGGATTTGCTTTGATAGCCTTGTGGGCCCACAACTTAAATCAACGCAAAAGAAAGACAATAAATAGGAATTTCAATCTATCAAATTGACGATCTAATTACATTGGTCCATCACATTGATTAAACCAAACCAAGCCTTTTCCCACTAGGTGGGGTCGGCTATATGGATTTGACGACGCCAATCAAATCTGTTTAGGACCATGTCCTCCGTTAGATCCATGTAGGCAAGGTCATTTTAATAGTTTCTTTCCAACTTCTCTTAGGTCTCCCTCTCCCTCTCCCTCTCCTACTCCTGGCAATCTCCATGCTTTCACACCTTTTAACAGGTGTCTCTGTTGGACACCTTCTAACATGGCCGAACCATCTCAGTCGATTTTCTCTCATTTTATCTCCAATCGGTGCTATTCCTACTTACCCCCTAATCTCCTCATTCCCAATCCTATCTCTCCTTGTAATCCCGCACATCCATCTTAGCATTCTCATCTCCGCAACTTCCATCTTCTTGACATGATTATGCTTTACTGCCCAACACTCTGATCCATATAACAACGCTGATCCATATAACAATGCTGGTCCATCACATTGATTAAGAACCTAAAAACATAATATGAGGTTACAAACTAAAATATTTCTGAGTTGATAGCTAATTTGAATTTGGAATCAAAGTGTTTGCAATGATCAGATATCATGGATAAGGAAGGATTTTCAAGGGAACTTAATTAAAGGATGGAAACCATGTGAATATAGGTATCCTATTAGGAATATAGGGGTGCGTTTGGCATTGTGTCATGTGAATGTTCCCATGATGAGCTCGCAGGAAACATGTTTGGTAAGTACAAACGAATGTTCCAATTTTTATCCCACTGGAAGGAATCCCAAACTCTTAACCAGTTGGCATAAGAAAATTGAAAAGAAAATACTTTATTTTTTTTTTAAAGAAACGACTTCTTGGCACAGTTATATCATACTTATCTCTTACCTGTTAAAAAAAAAAGGTCATTTAAAGACTCCAAATCCTCTTAGTTATCCTAAAGACGGGTCCCATGTTCACAATCTCAAAAATAGTGGCACAATTTTGTAATTCATAAAGGCGGGTCACATGGTTACAATCACAATAGGTGGTCCCATATCGTAATTCCTACAATGGTAGAACCACATTATAATTCCTACAAATGCGGGGCCCACACTCTAATTTCTAAAAAGTGGGCATCGCGTTGTAATTTCTAAAGGTGGGTCCCATGTCCACAATGGCACAATCACATGAACAGTGGCCTCACTTTATAATTCTTAAAGGTGGGTCATATGGTCACAATCATAAACAGTGGGGCCCAATTGTAAATCCTATAAATGTGGGCCCACATTGCAAGTCCTATGAATGTGGCCCCATGTTCTAATTTTTAAAGGTTGGTCCCGTTTACAATCAACAAAAAGGATGGCCCTACATTATGATTTTTATAAAGGTAGGCCCCACCCATGTTCTAATTTCTAAAGACGGGCACCACATTGTAATTTCTAAAGGTGGGTATGTGTCCACAATCACAAAAAAATTGTAGCTCCACTTTGTAATTCCTTATTGTGGGCCACATGGTCATCATCAGAAAAGGTGGATCCACATTGTAAATCCTATGAATGTGGGCCCTATATTCTAATTTCTAAAGGTGTGCACCATGTTGTAATATCTAAAGGTGGGTCCCATATTTACATTCGTAAAAAAAAGTGACCCTGCATTATAATTCCTATAAAGGTGGGCTCACATTGTAAATCCTATGAATATAGGCCCCATGTCCTAGTTTTCAAAGGTGGGTACCAAATTTTAATTTCTTCATGTGAATCCCATGTATGACAATGATAGAGTCTACGAGTAATAAAAGGTGATTCCCACGTGCTTCTGTTTCTTATAACAAAATATTCGTACAACATATTCTCAGTAGAGCAACTTAAAGAGCAACTTAATATAATGTTGCCAAACAAGTTCTACTTAGTATGGTTTTGGCACTATCCGATCTCAGTAAAACCCAATATGAACACAAAATTAGGATCACGACGAGAATAATGCCAAACGGGCCCTAGGTTTAGAAAAAATGAAGTTCCATGGAGATCACAATAGGAAAGAATCCAATTAGAATAGGATTGAGAGATTTTAAGAGATGACTGAATGAACGATGTGGCACCTTAATGAGCTCAGCATTCCAATAAGAGCTCGCCATGTGAAGGATGACGTGGACATCACCAGGGCTTTCCATTTCCAAAACAAGAGCCCTCGCCGCAAGTTACTCCTACCAGAGCAGAAATTCGTTGTGCAATAAAACGGGGACTCATTCACTCACTCAACCAGTGACAATCCATTGAATGATATTTGATCAAATTCTATCAACTGAGGTGAATGTGCAAAGATCTAATAAGAGTGCATCATCAAATAATTAAATTCATCTCATCAACTAAGGTCAAATCATCAAATATTTAAGTTCATCAACTAACTAGGTTCTAAGAAGAAAATGATCATAAGACAGACCAGACCCACTCACTCAACCAGTGGCAATAATTCACTGAATGATGTTTGATCAAATTCTATCAACTGAGGTGACTGTGCATAGGGTCTAAGAAGAGTGTACAATCAAATAAGTAAATTCATCATTTAAGGTGATTGGCAATGGGTGAAAAGTGCATCATCAAATATTTAAAGAGTAAATTAGCGAAAGGTCCCTCATAGAGGTCTTATAAGGCCTCCAGTCCATTAACTTTTCCTCTAAGGCTTGTAGTCCACGCAGCTTAGACATATTTAGGCGAGAGGTCCCTATATTCGCCATCTCATAGCGAGAGGTCCCTCGATACGCCACCTCATATATTTTCATGACCGAGTTGCCCTTTCAACTGATTAGGTATAAAATTTTAAATTTTTAAATTTTAAATCTTCAATTCTCCCTCTTCTTCTTCAATCCGGACATGGATAGAACCTAAAAAGCACCCTTTCCTTCTTCTTCAAGTTACAGGTTCAGTAATAGAGCCCTTTATTCTTCTGTCTGCTACAGCTGATTTGACTTCGCCGTCGCTGCCGACTCGTCGTCGCCGGAGAAGGTTTTATTTCCCGACCAACTTCAACTGAGTCGAAAGAGGGGGAAATCCATCTATCATCTATTCCCAACACCTACTGGCTGAAGACCACAAATCCATCTATCATCGACCAAGTCATCAGAAGAAAGGAAAAGAAAAAAAAATGGAGCGAGACCCACTCGATCTCTGTAAATTTTCCATATCAGCTTAACCTCTACTACACCATCACGAAGATCTAACACTACATCTATTCATATCTTTCTCTCACATGTAACCTTCTAGCCACATCACCGTTCTATCTCCCATCATCACCTTCATCATGTCAACAACCCCATCTTTACCTCTTCATCATGCCCCCATCCTATCTGTTCCTACACTACCTTCATCTTCTTTAGACGACTTCATGGTCTGGGCCACAGCGGATCATGTGCCCCGTTTCTGCACTTGGGACACTTACACCAACAGAGAAGACGCTCTCAACTACCTCAAAGAGAAAGTCCTCCCCCATCCATGGATCCGAGCCATATGCATCGACGACCGTCGATCGGAGCCATCTCAATCGTACCTGGGTCCCTCAGCGATCGATGCAGAGGTGAACACAGAGAGAGCGGCGTACCTGGTTTGCCGCTGCCACTCGCCCGTTGTGTCTCACCGCTGCCACTCTCACCTGCTCGCCATCGCCCCGACACCCGTTTCACCATCTCCATTCTCCACTCTTCAATGTCAAAGCAGTGAAAGAAGCCAAAGGCCTCAACTTTCAACCCTTTCCGCTCTTCCCGGATCAGAAGTATTTGTTCTGAGCCGCCGATCACGGATTCAATTTCATCGACTGAAATCCACAGCCAATAATCTGAAGCGCTCCGAGATCCAAGACTGATTCGAAGATGCGGCGCACGGAATGTTCGTCTTGGGATAAAAGGGAAGGTAGATCGATCTCAGAAGGATTCCGGATTACAGACAGAATAGAGGATCTGTGTTCGTTGTTTTTTGCTCTGTTTTTATCTTTTGTCAAATTCCGTGGAGGACTGACATCTCCCCGGTGATTGTTTTTTGCTCTGTTTATCTCTTTTGTCAAACTTATCTGAGTTTTTATTAAATTTATCTGAGTTTTGTTAAAATTAATCTGTTTTCTGTTATATTTATCTGAGCGTTGTTCAAATTTATCTGTTTTCTGTCATATTTCTTTATATTTTTGGTAAATTTATCTGAGTTTTTTTCAAAATTTATCTGAGTTTTTTGGTAAATTTATCTGAGTTTTGTTCAAATTTATCCGATTTTTTTGTCAAATTTATCTGAGTGTTGTTCAAATTTATCTGTTTTCTGTCATATTTCTTTATATTTTTGGTAAATTTATCTGAGTTTTTTTCAAAATTTATCTAAGTTTTTTAGCAAATTTATTTACGTTTTTTTAAATCTATATGCGTTTTTTAAATTTATTTGCGTCTTTTGAAATTTATTTATATCTTTTCAAATTTATTGCGTTTTTTGAAATTATTGCATTTTTTAAAATTTATTTTCATTATTTTAAATTTATTTGAATTTTTTGAAAATTTCTTTGGATCTTTTGAGATTTATTTATATTTTCTGAAATTTATTTAGATATTTTGAAATTTATTTACGTCTTACGTCTTTTTAAATTTATTTTTGTTATTTGATTATATATTGCTTTTTCTTAAACTTATTGATTTTTTCGAAATTATTTCATTTTTTAAAAATTATTTTTGTTATTTTGAAATTAATTTGTATGTTTTTAGAATTTATTTGAAAATCTGGGAATTCCATTAATCGTGGGCAATTAAATGTTAGTTAGCCATTATTAATGAAATATCCCACCAATCATGGGTTATGATTTAAAGAAAGGATAAATTAGACATTTCAGGTATGAAAAAGTGTGGGAGAACCTTTGGCTCTGTGACTTTTTTTGTGGACTATTTGCAACAAAGTGATACTTTGAGGGACCTCCAGCCAAAGCCCCCATATTTAAATTCAACAAGGTCTTCTTTCCTGCCTCTAGTGTGTTTGTGAGGATGACTACTTTTGCAATAAACAAGCTCTTCTTTGTGTCAGCCAACAAATGAAGATGCCGCTCTAACTAACAATACCTACCTACATCTCTCTTACCAAAAGAAATCATAATGATAATAAAACAATAGCTGCATCTCCGTATGGCTTTCTGGAACTATGTAAGTAGCCCTTGTAGCAAGGTTATAAAGTATACTGTTCAATACCCATTTCATCAATCCTTGCATAAAAATCACTCAAACATTCATAGAAGAAACATTCAGAACTGAATCAACATTAGTAAAATTCACATCTCCTAAAACATTTCACAATTCCTAAAACATTCATAAAAAAAATATTCATCGAACATTTTACAACTTCTCAAACATTCATCATCAACATCAAAGTTGTCCCACCTATGTTGGTGTCTGCTACATGAATTATTTTTCTCCATTCCGATCTATCAAAAGCCAAGTCCTCAGATAGATTACACTTCTTTATATCTATTTTTGCTATTTCCAGTCACGTTCTCGTCGGTCTACCCTTTTTCTTGGTGGACCATCAAACTACATATAAAAACTTTTCCTCATCAGCACCGTCCAACCCACGTTGAACATGTCCAAACTTAAACGAGTTTCTTTTACTTTTTATCACCTATTGATGCTACCCTAAAATTCTAAATATCAATCCATTGAATGATGTTTAATCAACTTCTATCAAGTTGAATGTGCAAAGGTCTAAGAAGAGTGCATTAATACGGAATTGTTGTAGCTCAAACGCCATCCTTGACCTGAATTGGCATCATGCTAGTCTAATGTTCCACCCTTTTTACAGTATCATGCTAGTCTAAATATCAATCCATTGAATGATGTTTAATCAACTTCTATCGAGGTGAATGTGCAAAGGTCTAAGAAGAGTGCATTAATAAGGAATTGTTGTAGCTCAAACGCCATCCTTGACCTGAATTGGCATCATGCTAGTCTAATGTTCCACCATTTTTACAGTATCAGAATTGAAAAGACTTGAACTGATCCACTGCAATTGATTGTACGCCCACTTTCTACAAGGAGAAATACAAAAATGAGCTAAAGTTCTTGTGATTCCTTGGAAAAGCCTTTCCTATGGAGAGATCAGAAAAAACAAATTTCCACGGAACCGGGTTTCCACAGACAAGCACAAACTGTGCCCTTCAGTCAATGGAGATTTTCCAATTTAATCAAGAATTTGCATGAAATAAAAACAAGTTTGAACTGGTAGATGGGCACTTACAAAGAATACAAACTGGGACAAAACAATGATGATGCTGCCGAAGATGACACCATCCACAACATTAAAGCTATTCATGGACTGGGCACAGGGCTGGCCACATTAAGTTTAAACCTGCCCTTTTTACTGTTAGGTCCAAATCCAACCCACAAGTGCAAACGCTATCTATGATCCCAGCCCATTTGCAAAACAAATATGCACCCTTTGAATTATATAGATCTCCGGACCCAGACCATTTAACTCTCATGTCAGAAAATTAGGTATGACCATAAGAGTGCTCACAAGCCTAAACAGAACGGCCTATGCAGACCGGGCATAAGTCTGGCTGGAGCCCATGAACACCACTAATCCACATGTTAAGGTAGGATGTAATTGCATTTGATAAAATAGATGATGACATTGGGTGATATACAAACTCGTGCACTAAAACTATGGGCTATGAAGAGACGTTAATAGTTGACAGTACCAAACAAGGAAAAAAGGAAAGAAAAGAAACAAACAATCAATTGAAAAGGAAATAGAGAAATGTGTAGAAAGTAATTGTTTCAGAACTCAGCCAAGACAGATCCATAGCACAACCAATTACATACTACGGCTCAGCTGGTTAAGGGCATGTAATGTGCATGAGTTTGAAACATGTGCAAAAGAAAAAAGAAGAGACTTTTTATGGATTAAATCTAAAAAAGAGTTTGCTCAGCACCTAATATTACACCTGTTATTTCATTTACTTCTAGAACCACGGAATATGAAGACATGCAATTTCCTATTTTATTAGAACTTTCAATTTTATTTCAGTTTTTTGGACAATAGAACAAAAACTGAAATATCAGAACCAATATATCAGCCAATCTTCCAATTCAGTCATACAAAAATGCATCGTAAAATCATGGGCAAGGAAAGGGAAAACAAGCAGAGATCAAGAATCATTTTTCTGCGATTCATAAAATCTAGTAATGTTATTGGTATTATTTGGTTCCTTGATTTCCTCCCAAAAATATCACAAAATTTATAAAATACCTACGATATAGTGATACCTGCTGCTGCCCAATACTTAAAGTATATGGGATTTGGATCATACGCCGAAACCATAAAAGATCGATTTTCACAGTTCCACATCTATAGACACATGACTGAGATTATTAGATTACTGAGACTATCAAAGGTACCAGTAACAGCACAGCAGTCAAATTCTAGATCAACCTCAAAATCACATGAGAATGTGGTACAAACACCCACCCATACCTCAATACAGATGGGCTTCTCTCTACTGATAGAGATACCCACTAGATTTTAAAGCCGCCTACGCATGCGCCTTAAATTTGAATCCAGACCATCGACTATATCAAGCCCAATGTTGCTGCTGCTGCTTCTCTTCCTGTTCATCAGGCTAGTATCCTCCTCATCTGCCACTGCAACTGTCTCCAATAGCTCAGATAGTAACGAAGGACAAGTCTCTTCCAAGCATCCAAATCCATCAGACTTCATCACCACTGCAAAGATAATGCAAAAAGGGACAAATATGACAATCTCGTTGAGTAATGGCAATTGGAAACACGAGTCTCTGTCGATAACTCGGGTTATGGGAATAGAGTTGTGTAAAATTTATTAAAACTACAAACAACAATGACTATGGAAAAGTGTGTTTTTCCATAGAACTACAAAACCTTTATCTAAATATCGCTATATCAAATTATGAATCAGCTCCAAGGGGAAACAAATCAAAGAAGTGAGAGGTGGACCAAGGGGACAGGTCACGGGAGAAAATGGGGCATAGACAATTGCAACATCTTGGAGGTTAATTTTTTAATCCAGGAAGAAGATGGGAGTATGAAGTTCTTTAATCCACGGCTAATATGCGCAAAAGAACTAATCATAGATCAAAAGAAAAATTAGAGAAGGGAGAGTCCTAAAGGGTCTTTTGCCTTTTCCATATGCAAATGTTACATATGTAAACGACCTATATGCATATGTTACATATGCATGTGTTACACATGTGAAACACATGGCCATATTTGTCAAAATCATCATTTTCACATGAGTAAATGAGTATATCCAACGCTTTTAGATTTATTTGGCTTTTTTGACCTTTTTCAAAATTTTCTAAAAATCCATGATGAATTAAGATACGAAACTTCACTTCTTGGACAAATTGAACAGTTCGGATTGCAAATGTGGGGCCCAGTTTTATAAGAAAAATAAGTCTTTGGATGAGAAAAACCGTGGAACCTGTACTAGCACCTTTTTCAAGGAGGGATGTGAATCATTTTCACATCTATATAGGTAAGAAAATGATGGCGCAAATGGCATTATTTACGCACCACATGCATAACTGCTCAAACAAACGTGACACATGCGTAACAGTTACGCATGTAAATGAGTACAAACAAACGACCCTAGGGGAATTAAGGAAGTAACACTACATCTTGAAGCTTTTTTCATAAAGGATAATGTATTTAAGCCAACTTCAGATGGTGTATTCCCTCCATTTCAGTTGGCACTTGGCCTTGAAAGAATGAAGTTGAATTAGCATTGAAAGAATGTGAAATGTGATAGGGTCAGAATTCAGATGGCTTCACTTTTCCATTCATGACACATGTTGGGAATCCTCCAACGACTCTTGCAGAATGTTGGGTGGATATCATTATAGGAATGAGCTAGATGGAAAAAACAAATACAACTTCCTTACCGAAATTTTTGAAGTGGCAAATCTGGTAAAACTTAAGCATTTTAGGCAGATTAGATTGGTGGGCTGTGTTCAAAAAATTGTTATTTAAGGTTGCTGCAAATCAGCAAAAGGACATGGTGTACAGCATAGTTCATTTGCATACCAGTGACAGATCTTGGACGATGCCCTGATCGCAAATGAATTAATTGACTCCAGAAAGAAGACAAGAAAAGGGGGTCATTTTGGGCTGACTAGCTTGTCTAAGGTTATATGGCAAATTAGTTGAAGGAGATGATGTATATGGAATATTTGAATTGCATTTTTAAGAAAACAGTCTGATCTGAGCAATCTCTAAATAGCAATCAAATATATAGATCTGGTTAGAAGAACAAGGTCAACTGAAAGCTCTTGCTGTTAGTGTTCCAAACAGAGGTGTCAATGAGAATGGAGGGTTGAAGCAAGATAACAATGACTGCTTTAGGCTTTAGAGGCAGTTCACTATCTTGAAATGGGGCAACATAATTACACATGGTTGCAAATGGAGAAACCTGATTCAATGAATCGCAAGGATCAGCAGCTATTGCAGGTCATTTAGACATAAATTCTTGCAACATCGAATCTGAGAAGTCCATCGAAGAACATTTCAGAAATGAGTTCAATTGGTGTTTTGATGAAGAAATGAGGTGCTGTTGAATGCAAAAGATGTAGGCGGAGATCAAAAAAAAAAATCAGGAGGATGAAATCTCAGTGGAAAGCATGTAGTTGCAGAAATTTAGAATTCAAGATGCAAAAATAAAAGGGAAATCATAGGGAATCAAATCTTTGATAGTAAATTCCAGCTATGAGAAGAAAATTGTAAGGTGCTGATCTTGGCAGAACTGCCCACAATGCAGTGGATGCACAAAGAAGATGATGAAGAGAAACTTGAGTACTTGACAATGTCATCGATCAAACCCAAGAAGGCTGAACCTGTTCTGATACCAATACCAATTGATGCGGTTTAGATGGGGCCAGCCATTGGGTTTTTGGATCCACTGCTGACTGAAAGATAAGAGGGTCTGAAGCCAACAAATATGCCAAGTTTGTTGTTGACCAAGTAGATGACTGCTGTTGATCTTACAAAAAGAGATACTAATGATCAGCAAGGATGCCACTCAACTGAGCCAAGCTATCGCTAGCTTAAGGATATTGGATGCCACTCAACAACAAATAGAGAAAATATTCATCTCAAATCAAGCACACTGGGATGTCATTGGACCCCAAATACCTGGTTACCAAAGGACCCAATCTGAAAAATACCTGGTATGGTCCCTTATACAACCCTATTGACAATCAAGCTGAGGTCCACCATTAGGATCTGGTCAAAAATTGGGTCGCAACCCAGGTCCAATTGTGTACACAGCCTAATACCCTCGTACCCATTGCCATCTCTAAATAAATCTATAACATAATAACATGCTTGAGCTTTGAACCAGGCCTGAAGTCAGTTCCATCCATCAGACTCGAGCATGTGTCCTATACATCAGACTGTCCATTCAGGGTCCAGATTCACAAGCATTGAGAATCTCACTCATCTTCTCCCGTCTTCGAAAGCAGAAAGGAACAAAAAAAAAAAAGGATTTCAAGCCCTTTTTTTCCTTCCATCAACACGAAGTCCAAGGAGAATCAGGTGCCACTCGTGACATGTGCTATATTTAGTTCTTGCTAATGTTGGGCCAGAACTCCAAACCAGGCCGGATTAAGGTCAGACTCGACCTGTTTCAAAAGGAAGCCCAGCCTGAAACACAGGCAGCATCTGACATCATACAGTGACATCAGCAGCAGCCGTCCAGCCCCTTGACCAGATCAACAGAGGAAACTTGTTTTACCGATTAACATAGACCCCATTGAGACATGGATTGAGAAGAAGAAACTATTGAAGCAAAAGTTTCTTCCTATCAACTACTCAAGAGATCTACGTTCAAGTTTTCAAGACTTAAAAGCAAGACCATGCAAGCTCGTTGTGGCTTAAATAAGGCAGATGATGTGTTAGTTGACAGATATTTTCATGAGCTGAGAATTGATATACAACATGCTTTTTTTTTATTGGTAAATTGATATACAACATATACTTGCATTCAAAAATTTTGATAGTGTTGATGAGATCATCCAACATGCCATCAAGGCTGAGGACATTGCCAATTATCAGGCCCGAAAATTTAGTGCATCTAAATGGACTACAAATAAGTACCCATCAATGAAGATTCTAAACCAAGTGGTTCATCGGAAAAAGTTTTCACCAAGCCCGAAGGCTAGAATAGGATCACTTGCTTTCATTGTAAACAATACGAGCACCGTGCAATGGAATGTCCCAAACCCATCAACCTCATTGAGAATGACAGTGCTGTGATGTGAAGGATACACCAGATGATCCTAAAGAGAAAGAAACTGAGTGAGATCGAGGAATTAGAGATCATCCATCCCTATGATGGTGAAACTCTTATAGTCCTTAAAGAGACTACGTCACGGTCATCAACTACTGGGAAGAAATGGTTGTGAAATAATATTTTTTGCTCAAAAGGTACTATTAATGGACAAGCATGCACAGTAGTCATTGATATAGGCAGTCCTGAAAACATCATATCTCAAGCTCTAGTGGATCGTTTGAAGCTAAAGGCTCGAAAGCATTATCATCCCTATTTTGCTAGATGGTTAATGACAGGTGATGAAGTGCGAGTGAGATGCATGTCAAGTTACTTTTTCCATTGGTGAAGATTATACAAATACAGTTTGGTGTGATGTGCTGCCAATAGATCATGGTGATATCTTGTTGGATCGCCCATAGATATATGACAAAAATGGAACTAATAGCATGCGTGACAACACACATTCATGCACGGTGAAAAGCAAGTCACTCTCCCATCCAATGAAACCAAAACCGCCGAAGACAAGATCAAGAGCCATCTCACCAAAGAAGCGCTTCAAGTACACAATGTCTACAAAAGCAACATCAAGAAAAGTCGAGTTCAATGTTGCTTTTCCAACCTGGGGGGAATGATGCAGCAGCATCAATGTCATTGGAGACAGACTCGTGGTCCATATGTGGGCCCCAAGGAAATCTAGAGATTTTTCTTATTTCATTAGTTTCCTAATTTTATTTAACAGTTGTAATTAGGATTAGGTTTCTAATTTCGGTAGGATTCTTATCTTGTTTCCTAGTTTGATTAGGTTGTTTCTTAGTCCCTAAGTTTCTTTTATTATTTATATGGCATTGTACAGATCATAATCTCAGAGTTTTGAGTTGATAGAGTTTTTCCTTGTGGAATTTATCGTTGGAGAGTGTTCTTCATCGTGATTATTTCTGCGGAAACCCGTCATTGTGCTACAGCACCTTCAATCCAAATCTTAAACCCTAGGGTTTGTATTACTAGGTCCACCATGAACCCAACCCAAACCCCACCCTCTTTATCTCACTAAAACAAATGGGAAAAACTTTCATTAACATCTCGATGGTATTTATACAGTCATGTAAATAGTAAACAATTAAAAGGGGAAACTAACTAAATTAGACTTGACTAGGAAAGAGAGACAATTAACACTATAAGGGCACGTTTGGCAAAGGTCCACGCCATGTAACCCTCCCTGTTTTTCCTTAGAAGCACGGAAAACCCATGTTTGGGAAAGGGTCCAATAGTATGTGAGGATTTCTCAAAACACCCCAAAAGTCTTTAAAAGGAAAGAAACGCTTGGTCAGACCTCCCCCCATTGGATTGCCGAAGTCTGTGTGAATGCAGGAAGCGGGTGAACAATCAGACGGTAATTTGGGGTTACCAAAACCCATGCTTGAAAACCTCATTTTTTGGGTCCCACATCCACAATCTAAACCGTTAATCATGTTAAGAATATCTAAAATGGCTATGAGATCAAATATCAGCCGTTGATTCTTCATAGATCTTTAGATATTTGCACAAAAAAAAAAAAACAGTCCGTTGGATCATGAGATCTGGATTTCTGTGGACCCTTTTTGTAAAATCTGAACCGTCCAGTCTCTTCAGAAGGCCTCTAACAGCTATAAGTTAAAATATGACATCCTGACTCACCATAGATTGTTAGAATAAAGGCTAATATATGAACGTCCAAGTGAAAAACGCTGATGACTACAGCATGAACAGTAGCTAGCTTGCGTATCTGACAGCGACTGAGGCGGTAATATACTGGCCTCGGTTTTGGCTTTGGAACCCTAACTTATGGGTCCCACAAGCACGATCCTAACCATCCATCATTTTTAGGTGGTCCAAAATTGATCTCTTACATATTTTGAGATATTTGTAAAAAAGTCCACAACCTAAACTACAAAATTTTAAATTTTTATGGGACCCACAATGAAAATCCAAACCATCCATCATCTCTATAAGGCAAAATACGGCTAGGGGTTGATATTCTAGTGCTTAATTTCAGGCAGATTACGAGAAAATTACAAAAAACTTGTGACTGTTGAATGTAGTATATGTAAATCCATATATTGCCTGCTGTTTGCCAAACATGGATTGGAGTGGATCTTCTTTATGAGAAATCCTCAGTGCGGATATCATCGTATAAGAAGAATGAAGCAATCCTCTAAATAGAGAATTTCTCTCCGGATGCCAAACAAGCCCTTAGGGCACGTTTGGCAACAGTCCATAATTGGGTGAGGAATCCTCTGTTTAGAGGATTCTTTCGTTCTTCTCTACGGTAGTATCCTCACTGAAGATTTCCTATGAAGATGATTCACCTCACTCCAGGTTTGTCAAACAAAAGGAAGTTGCGGATTTACACATACGAGATCCAACGGTCTCAAGTTTTTTTTAATTTTCTCACAATCCATGATGAAGCAACCTCTAAAATTTCGTCTCCTCACCATTTTTCGCCATTTACAGATGACGGACGGTTCGGATTTTCATTATGGGTCCTACAAAAATTAAAAAGTAATTTTTAAAATTATAGACTTTTTTTACAAATATCTTGAGATACATGATGAATCAACGGCTGAAAATTTGTCTAGTAGCCGTTTTGAGCATTCTCAACATGATGGATGGTTCAGATCTTAATTTTGAGACCCATCTAGTAGGTTTCCAAAGCAAGAACCGGACACCATATCATCACGTCTAGAGCACTGTTCATCAGCAGACACCTAGAATACTATTCATGTGCAGAAATGTCCTTGCAGTGTGGATGATCAACCGTCAAAAGGTTTTTTACTTGTTTCTAACAATCCATGATGAATGAGGCTACCAAATTTGAACTATCTACTGTTTTAGGCATTCTAAAGAGACTGGGCGGTTTGGATTTTGGAAACAGGACCCACAAAAACATAAATCATGATCAAATGTCTTGAGCTTTGTTTTGTAAATATCTCAAAATATATGAGGAATCAACGGCTGATATTTGACTGTGTAGCCGTTTTGGACCTTCCTAACATGATGGACAGATCAGATCTTAATTGTGGGACCCATAAAATAGGTTTCCGCAGCAAAACGTAATGTCCAAGTTACCGTAAAAAGCACTGTTCATCCGCAAATCCATGCGCACGCGGATTTGGAGAGTACGATAGGGGGAGTTCCGACCGACACTATTCTCTCTTCCACTGATTTTGTGCATATTTAAAGAAATCCTTTCATACGATAGGATTTGATTTCAAACATGGATTTTCCACGCATCCATGGAAAAATGGCGAGGATTCCTTGCCATGGACCATTGCCAAACGTGCCCTAAGGGTATTCCAAGAATCTCATGGGCTTGACAATGGAATGATAGACCTTGTCTCATCAATGAGCCTGTTGGGCCCACAATGGGCCATAGGCTTGGCAATTAATCAGGCCTAGTGCACTGCATCACATACTTAAGGTCAGACCATAGTTACCTAATTCGTTATGTTAGGTGTCGGAATCCGAATAGTTAATTTCGAATTATCCACGATTCAATTAGTTCCATTCAGTAGTTTTAAATTTTGTAATTTGGTGGAGTTTGGCTTCTTGCAGCCTCACAGTAACTGGGATACTAGAAGTGATAGTGTGAGATGGTAATACTGAAAATATGATTCACTTAGATTAGATGGTGGCTTAGTGGCCCCACCACAAAATAATAAGGCATGTTAGATTAATTATCTGTAAAGAAAAAAAATAAGACTTATTAAATATTACTAATCATCCAATCAATGAAAATAAACATGGACGATGAACATGGAAGCATTGAACGGCTAAAAACCAATAACAATAAACTTCTGATGAGGTCTATCTTTTTATATGGTAAATCCATCAAGGTATTTTTGTATGGCGAGACCATTGGTCCACTCCCCAATGCCACAAGTCACAAAATCTCTATGTACAAATGCATGTATGGAGGAAGCCTTTACCTAACGAGATGGAAGTTGGACACTTAGTACAGTTCAAAAGATGGTATTTGACCTTGTGTTATACTTGTGAATCCATCTCTCTTTTTCATAGCATCCACAATCAATTCTCAGTGGGGCCGCCTTTATATCAATGTTGTAAAAATCGCTAGGCGGACGCTAGGCGATGGGCATGGACTAGGGATTAATTCCCGATTAATCCCCGCCTAGCCCGATTAATCCCCTCCTAGTCCGATTTATCCCCGCCTAGCGCCTAGGCGGTGACCGCTGACTAGCGCCTAGGCGCCCGCCTAGGCCGATTTTTGCAACGGTGCTTTATATGAAATCCAAATGGCTCAAAATTACCGTTGTATGTACTATCTATAAAATTACCATTGTATGTACTATGAGCCAAATTTCACTTTAAATAGAGTTGAGCCACCATGGATTAATCATGAATAAAGCACATAAATAAAATATAAAACACATGGAGTCTAATCTCATGTCTTACAAGTGATTAATCCGACAATGTCTAATACTGATTAAAGTAAAATCTATTTCAGAGCTAAACCATAATTTTTATGGTGGGGATGCTAAGCCACCTCCATACCGCATATCATTGATTAAATAAATGTCCTATATTTAGGTGAGAATTGAACCCACATAGAACTGCACAAACTTGCCTGTAAGGCCTGGAGATGGAAAGATCTCAATCAGATAGTGTTGTGCAAGAAATCAATCCCGTTGGATTATCCTAACTCATTAATCTATGATTGAAGTTTAATGGTTTTAACAATAATTAACAGTTGGATGAGCTGTAAATTTGGGCTTGCGGCGATTCAGAGGGGTAGTATGTGTGAAGGAGATAATATGATCATAGGTGAGCTAGGGGCCTAGAAAATAGGGTGGGTGGTCATCATATAAGAACTCTGAGGATGGTCCAGTGTTGATTAATGGTACCCCAAAGGGTTTCTTTCCTGTATATAGGGTTTAAGGCAATAAGGCAAAGGGATACATTATCCCCATTCCTTTTCGCCATTGAAGTAGAAGCCCTTAGTTGAATGGTGCTGGCTATGGGTACTGCGAATTTGATTAAAGGTTTCAAACTGATGAGTGAGGTTCTAGTAGTCAATCATCTCCATTTTGCTGACGGTACTGATCTTTTATGATGCTGAAGTATGAAGAAGAGCAAATTATGAATGCCAACTCCAGTAGCATCCATATCATCATCATGATGATTAGAGCAGAAATAGTAAGCTCCAAATTTTAGCCGACCTTGTGGGATGTAAAACCAGCTCCCTTTCATCTTCTTATTTGGGTTGCCATTATTGTTAGGTGCAACCTCCTACGTATGCTATGTGGAATCTCGTGATTGAGAGAGTAGAATGGAAATTGGGTAAAGGTTGCAGTGAGCATGGGGCAAGGATAATTAAAAAGAGGTATGGTTTGGTCCATATTTTGAAAGCCGAAAAATGGAGGTTTGTGTTTTAGAGCTGGCAATAGATAAACCGGGCTTTCTTTTGGAAATGGCTGTGAAGGATTAAGGATGATTTGGATGGGTGGGTCATGGAATAACATATTGTGGCTGAAATGGAGTGCGTAGGAATGGATGGGATACTCCAAACCCTAATTATGAAGTGGTTTCTTGTCAGGTAAGGAGTCCTTCTCGAACAGTGTCAAGACACCATGTTGATATGGGTGACTGTATTCTGTTATGCTCAGTACTTGGGTTGGGAATAGACCATTAGCCATCCATTTTCTGGGCTTTTTTCGTTGTGTTTGGGATCATCGAGATACAGTGAGGAGCTACTTGGCTAAGATTGGAGGTTAGGTGGTTTAGGGGGGCGTCTTTAGATAATCTTATGGATGTGGAAGTCCAATTTTATAATTTGCTTCCTTTATCCAGTGGTGTTTTTGTCCCAGTAGTAGTAGATAGAATGGTGTGGACGTGGACTGCAGATGTCACTTCCTTAGTTGCATCATTCTAAATGGCTTTAACCCTGTTTCTTGCCTTCAGACCTTGAAAGCTCTCCGGAGAGTTCTGTCGTTTGGTTGGCTGGTAATTGTGGGGGATATTCTTACTCTGGATAACCTTTGAATCATAAGGTGTTATTGTGAATGCTTGTCCAACGTTTTTAGTTGATGCGAAATTAGTGGACCATTTGTTGCCTTATTGTTAGGTTGCTCAAGTCCTACTAAGGATAGTTATGGGGAAGATTCGTTGTAGTTGGGCCTAGGGCCAGCAAAACTTGAGCGACCCTAACCTGACCCGTATTTGAATTGTCCGACCCGATCCATAGAGAATATGGGTCAGTCACAGGTCAAGTTTTCTTGACACGGCAAAAAAAAAAGGGTTGGGATAGGGTTGACCCGCCTAACAACCAAAAGAGAAACTACCCAGATGGTCAAATCCCACATTCCCGCTTTCTATTTCCATCCCATCGCCCTGTAAGGCCGTAGCCCATTTCTTACCATGCTCGCAGCACATATATACTTTAAACATGTAAACCCAACTTCCATGACTAACACTTCTGAAATACACCAAAACAGCCCAGGCAATAAGCTCTAAGAAAAGAGAGATAAAGTAGTAGTTTGTAAGGATCAAAATATCGGTTGCACTCATAGTGGCTGGCAGCCAAAACGTCACATGGCAGGCGGTAGTAGCAGTACCCAGCAATGTAGTGGTGCACATAGAAAAGGTGCTAAAAAAAAATTCAAAAAAAAAAAAAATCCAAAAAGACTAGAATATTGGAAAATCTTAGAATTCATGTTTGTTTTCTTTCTGTGAAAAGATGAGTCGTCGGTGCACCATTTGATGATCCACTGTCATTTTGCTTTGAGTTTGGCCTGCTGCAATTAATTTGTTTGATTTTGAATGGGTTATGCCTAGGACTGTTGAAGATCTTTTTCATCAGTGGGGTTTGGGATGCAAGTTTGTTCGTGGCAAGATTTTATGGAAATGGAAGCTTTGGTTGGAGAAGAATAATAGAGTTATGAGAAATGAAAGCAATCCAACGGAGGTGGTTGTTGAGTCTATTGTCTTGACAATGTCGGAGCGGGTGAGCAAGTGCAAGGAGTTCAAAGGGGTTTCTTTGGAAGAACTCAATAGATCTTGGGCAGCTATTTTGAAA
Source organism: Litsea cubeba (assembly GCA_012931725.1). Taxonomy (NCBI): domain Eukaryota; kingdom Viridiplantae; phylum Streptophyta; class Magnoliopsida; order Laurales; family Lauraceae; genus Litsea; species Litsea cubeba. Next base: position 45,081,635 of record CM022954.1, read on the forward strand.
GGGGGTTGGTGTGCTAAAGTTTTGCATAGAGTATTTTGGATGTGCCGCCTCAATGGTGACAATTGTTAGGAGTTGGTATCATTAGGAGTTGCTGCCTCCTCATCGTCTGAGCATCAGTTTTACCCGAGATGGTATCCCCCACTGTATGGCTTCTTCAAGCTTAACGTTGATGTGAGTGTGGTTGGTAATCTCCAGCAGCTCGAGTGGGAGGAATTATTCTTGACATTGCAGAATTGTGGTTGTCCTATCTTTCTCATGTCCCACTAGGTTTTTCTCTGTCAATAAGGTGTAAAAACTAGCTATGAGAACACACAATTGTGATGCTCCTCGTCTGAATCTAAGGCAGATTATGGTGGAAGGTGACTCTTATGTGCCATCGGGCCTTGGGTATATGCAGTGCTCCGTGGGGTCTTGCAGATATGGTGGAAGAGGTGTTGATTTACCTGGAGTTCTTGATGCCTCCTTTTCTCATGTGAAGTGGAGTACTAATTATTTCTGTGTTAAATTCGACCTATGAATCACTGCCAACTGCATCAAGTTACGTAGTCGAATTAGTGAATTGAACTCGTCGAACTCAAACTTCGAATTAAGTGAAATAGCGAATTAAGAAACGAACTAAATGAGCCTACCCTATCGAATTTTTGAATTTGATTAAGCATCAAACTACGAACTTCGAACTCAAATACGAATCGATCAAATTATGAATCAGGTAAGTAGCCCAATTAAGATGTGTCATTCAAGGACCAGGGTTGATAGACATCTCGACATTGTGTCTATAAACCAGATTTCCCTCTGTAAAATATACTAAAACCACTAACCAAGAGAACTAAGTTTTTCTCCTCTTCTTCTTCTTTTTTTTTTTTTGGAATGATGAAAACTAAGTTATTCAAGAACAACTTATGTTAAAATAAATTAGCAAGAAAATGCATCCCTTTCTGTAGTTTAGCTGATAAAGGGCCATCAGAAGTCCTCGGGAGGCAGGGAACCCGGATTCGAACCCGGTCAGGTCAGAACAGGGAGATATATTGGGCATTAGCGCGTTAAAATGGGGTAGATTAGGAGGAGAGAAATAAGAGAATTCCATTGAGTATAAGTAACAAAGAGATGTTTCGCACAAACATTAAAGGAAGCAATGCATGGAAATATATAGAAAGAAAGCTTGATGCAATAGCATCCCATAATTTTCCAATGTCAAAACACCCCTGGCTTCTCTAACCGACCAGAAAAATTACACACTTATCCTCAAATAATATTAATAACAATAATCATAACAAGAAATGACAGAAAAAATGACATCAACAACAATAATATACATACAGTATCATATCAGCTTGATATAATTTTAGTAGCATTTACTCTATAATAGTTTTTTTTATTAGACAGACCAATATGCTTTTTTTTAATTGCCAATATGCTATCTTAAACCATGTTTTTCATTGCAAGATAATGATCTAGATGATCCATCCATTGAAATGCTGTGTTTTCCATTTCACGGCTGAACTGCAAAATGGTTCAGCTCCCAATCATTGTAGATTCAAAAGCTCCGATAACTATAACTTCTAGTGAGATGATTTGTTCTGCTGTACAGCTATCCCAATAACTTCTAAATTTTAGACAAGTAGAATTCCTCAAGGCATGGATGAGTTCAATTCATTAACAGATACCGTGACTGCATGTCTCAATCTGATCCTTAACCGAACCATAGAAGAAATTTCTTGCAAAATTATAAATCAAACCAATCATTAAATCACCTTCACTGGATATCTCATTCCCATTGTTATTCATGTTAGTCTGATGGTACTACAATTAACTAATATGAGATAGTGCTCGTTCAAACTATCCAACCAAATCACTTAACTAAATCAAGTGGATGCAACCAAAAGAATTTACTCGATAAAATACTCCTTATTTTCATTTTTGGTTGGGAAGAAACTGAAAATTTGGTCTTATAACCAACTGCTTGAATGGGCTTCCGGAAAATAAGCAACAACTGTGACAGCATGTAAACAACGCATGCAAACTTCTGGTGCCTGATTTGTAGTTGACAATGGAAAATCTCTAACATGCACCTACTGTCATTCAGAATATAATGAAATCTCTGTGGTTCTTTTTGTTTGCCTTGTCCCACGCCAGCAATATTCCAAATCATCTCAAAAAATTTCAGACTTAGAAAAAGGAAGCTCATATTAAACCTTCTCTTAGAGGCAAGAAAAAAAAATCAGGCAACAAATAAGACAACCCCTTTGCCATCCTTCATAACTCTGAATCATGAGGTTAATGGACTGGATAAGAGCTCCAATCAAAGTAGAACATGTCTTTTGGCCTTAACGGAGATCATTTCTAAACAGTTTTGAAATTAACCTCCGATTCTCTAGGCAAGGTAAGCCAACTTGCTCTCCAAGTCCAGTTGTGAATCTCCTCATAACTCTTTTGCTTTGCTTGCAAACACCACTCGCATGGTTTTAGTATGAGGCACATCTGCGCCTAAACAGAAAGAGGGACCAAAAAAAGTTGGTTATTTTACAAAGGACGAAGATGGTGTGCAGATTCCTCAATGGACCAAAACATTTTAATTTGCAACACTTCTAAGATTCTTTCCTGACAATTCCAACAGGCACTAACCTTCTCTTCGAAGGACAAAAGAATGAACAGTGACAGCAAGACAACAAGGCTGGGCAAAGATTTACTTGCTGTATGCAATAATTGACATCAAAACCAAGTCATGCAGGAGCAATTGGTCACATAGTAGTAAATCAGGCCCTTGGTTATTTAGATCAATCTGATTGATCTAATTGGTACTTGATCAGTTGATCCATTTGCATGTGGAATGGGTCCAATCATAAATTGAACGGTCAAAGTGGATCTCACAAGCTCAAAGCGTGCAACTGGTGTCTGACAACATGCATTACATTGAATTCAAATTCAATAAACCCCAAGCACAGCTGGATATCTCCATTTATCATCCAAGAAATATTCCTTGATTTACTTTCTATATTTGGTTACATTAGGATTCTTTAGGTAATTAAGAATCCTTAGAAATTGGGTATTTATTTAATTAAGATAGGGAGAAGCGGCTGGATTTTTATGGACTAGCATGGGACCTAACCTTCCATAGAAGACAAAGCCACAACAGGTCTATAATATAAAGGCATGTGAAGGGATGTTTACCCTAGTCTAGGTTATTTTTATGAAATTAAATTGAATTGAAAAGTTTGCAATTCCTTTTATTTCTTCTCCCTTGGTTGAGCATCTCCCATTGGATAGAAGGTATTGACGGTGAATTTTTGCAGTGAAAGGTCAGTGAGTTTCTACTTTTTTCCTTATTTAAGTTGATTTTCTATCTTGATGAAGATTGGGTCTGTTGGGTTCACCACAATCAGGATTTGTGATTCCCTGACTGCATCACTAAGTTTTAGCCCTACATAAATATCACACAAAAGGAAGCATTCGGGATTTTAAAGACTTCCACAAGAGCTGAGGTTTTATGCCTCTAGTAGCTTATCATGCCCAAACTAAATTCATTGAGTGGAAGAGTAAGGGAAATGATGTAGGCTGTGCCCTTCGCATAAACACTTTGGGCCATTTCTGCTCTGGATGGGGGGCAAAAGTCTTCGCCTAAAGTTTCAGCAGTCCTGCACCAGATAAAAGCTCATTCATGCACATAAACATAGAAAGTCGAATTTCATTGCTTTTTCTGAGAGCTGCACAATTTACATATATTAAAGGGAGGCTGCCCTTTGTCTCAAATCTTAAAAAATAGCCAATGTCAGCTGCATTCGACACCCCATACAAAGGATCTAGAAGAACTTCCAACTAGTAAAGGACTCTTGACTTCGAAAGAAAACATCCAATAGAAAGAAACAGTATCCAAATAGAACTCCTTGACACCAAATTAGTACTCTTTAACAAGATCATTTAAGAGTAGGAACATGTATCCAACTGCCACTATGCTTGTGCAAGTCAACTAAACTGATTGGGTTTTAAACAACTCGTATAGGGTCCATGGTTTCCCCTTATGGCTGGCTAAGGTCTGCCATAAAATAAGTGTACGCAATAATGGATATTGCATACAGCTAAAATTATGGAATAAAGAGAAAGTCGTGTTCTATAGATTTCCATATACAGAAACTATTTCTAATTTCAAGTGTAACTATCTCATACATAACCCCTGATCAACCAATAATTCAAGTCCAAACCCACCAGCTCAAAACAATTCTGTTATTCCCCAAACTGCATCCATTAGAGTAATTGATTGGCTCGCCAAGTCCTATTGAGAAAATGCCAAACTGGTATTTTCCCTCTACTTTCTTGTTTGAAGATGATGTGGGAGGCTTTTGGGGTCCTTTTAAATTGATCTTGGAAGATCAAAACCACATTTCCGGAAGATTTAAGCATTCAAAGATCAAAGGTAATGTTCAATCGACCGAATGAAAACCAGAAGCAACCACCTACATTACTTAAATTCATTCTTAAAATGGATGTCGCTTAAATTCATTGGACATCTTCTTTTTCTATTTCTAAGCCTTTTAATCATTTCTCACTTTTTTTTTAGGTTTTAAGACCTCCAGAGTGTGCAGCTCAGCTGACTCAACTCGACTAGACTCCGAAGGGGGCGAGTAACCCCCTGAGTCCGAACTTTTAAAACCTAGTCCACATACAACACACTGCACAGAGGATATAACAATTTGTTTCACACATTCATCTAGTCCTTTTAACGGTTTTTTCTTTTAGTTTAATTCCTCCATCTATAAATCATGAAGTCTTTCTAAGATAGCTAAGGACACTTCTAATATCAAAACAAGCAAATATTAATATTAATGAAAGATTTACATATTTCTGCCTGCATAGTAATTCATAATCCCACCCAACATGAAACCACAAGTATCTATCCCTTCTGCTGACAAGATCTCTATGATATATCCATCACGGAAATAATCACAAGAATTTGAACTCCACACCATGATAATGGTTCCACATCACAATCACAATAGTCAAGCCCCATTTGAAAGGGGAAAAAACTAGGAACTGCTTATCTTAAGATCAATAAACTATGATGCACAGATACGGCATGGATACAGCAAGGACACGCCATAGACACAGCAGGGACACGGATTTTACACATAAAAAGTGAAGTATCAGATACGATACGACACGATACGTTGCCCATTTTGAAGTATCCGTGCATCATAGTCAATAAACGCAAGAGATCTGAAAATGTCTTGAAAGAGCATCCTTGTCCCTCCAGCTGACCAATGGCAAGATGTCGAAGCCATATTCATAAATCAGCACATGTACAACCTGCAGCCTTACCCACTACTGATATCATGGGAACAAGCAAAGGCAAGATTGCCACCATTAAACCTCTCATAGTCCTAAAGAAGCAAACTACTAGGAGCTTTCAACGCTGAGTAAGAAGTACTTGTAATATTCATAATTGATCACACAGCTCTTTCAATGGTCATCAGATCCGTACACTGATGTCCCAAGCAATTTATGGGGGGTCCCACCATTTGAGTTGGATTCCCTTATTTAGTCTAAATAACATCTTCCCCCTCCTTCAATTATACCTTCAACTGAAAATTGTGAAGAGTCATCAGAGAAAAAAAAAATAAAGAATCAAGGGAAGAACTTTCAACTCATCAGCATTGAGTGTGCCCATGATTTTTCTCTTCCCATCTTTGCCATACAAGAACACTTCCTAACAATCCAATAATGATGGAAAAGACTGTATTTTCCACATCAAGGAGCTTTACAGGATGACAAATTTCCAGTACTGTATCAATTGAATCACACCCCTACCCATTGTACCCTCAGTAAAACACTTCGATGATTTTCCAAATCACAGTACAATAGAGAATGCTTCTTACTATTGGCAGATTTCAACATGTGATGTTCTAAACCTTAAAATAAATGCACCGGTGAAAAGATGCGATCTGCAGTCAAAAAAGATTATTTTGGGCTTCCCGAGGCTTCCCAATTTTGGTTCAACCCTAACTCTTCCTCTTTAAGAAATTACTCTTGTCGTGGTTCTGGCATGAAGCAATTCCTACAAATATTCCTTTGTTTCCATGGCTTCCATCAGTTTCACCCTCAATAAACACATACCAGCTCGATGTTTTATTTACTTTTGTGATTCATAAACAACTCCAGAGCCACATTTGTCAAGCATACTTGATTTTTGCCTCAATTTCTTACCAGAGGAAAATGCACTATTTACTAAACCCCAAACCTCAGCCCACCAACTTCATGCTCAAGAGGAATTGTCAACCTAATCAGAGTTGTGTGGGTTTTCCAAAACACCATAAGCCTAGAAAAGGAAATAGTGGATCAACAATAAGGACAATTAAGGCCTTGGAGCAATCTTTGTCAACCAGCCTCCATATTTGTTTGCAATGTTGCAGTAGTCAAGGTGAAGATCTCATGGTCATCACCAAAACAAAAGAGTTATTTCACTCAACAAAGCTCCAAACAAAGTCACATCTACCTGTACCACATAAAAAGAGCTCCAAAACGTCTCCTAAAAGTTTTCGCTGTCTTAAAGATTCAGTTTGATTATTCTCAAGACAACAAAGGGCAACAATCTGGGATATTTTGGGTATTTGAGATGCCAGGGGTGTTTTTGAAATATCAAGGGTGCTTTCACAGAATTTTACCTATAAAAAATAAAACAGATATTGAAGTTGTTGCAACCTGGAAAGTGCACTGCTCCAATTCTATGGACAACACCCACCTCCTAAATTTCCAGGAGAGACGGCATATTTTAGACAGACAGACTTCAGCTGAATACAATGGTGTCGTTCTGCTAGGGCCAATGTCGCTGCCACCGTATCTGCACTAATTTCTTCACAGAGGTTCGCTTCACATAATAGTTTCAACCGGTCCAAACCATAGCAATCTGCTGCAGCTAGAAGATGCTGTACAAAGATAGTGGATGTGCTAATTGAAACCGATCCCATAATTTCTGTTATATCTGGAAGAACATCCGAATACATAAAAAGAAGCATTGCCTGCAAACATGCAACAACCATTTGCAACCAAATGAGGAAAAAATAAGAAGCAACAACAGTTAACACATAAATGAATGCAGAAAAGCATGTACGAATTATAAACCCACCCTTCCATTCAACACATGGATGTCAATCTATGCCACTCATGATTCACACAGCCACAAACAATGAAAAGGATGTTATCAACCCCATTTTTAAGACTCTTCCAATCTCTATACATAGTTTTTAATTGTTTTTAAGGGCATTGACATTTTGAATTTATGGTTCTTATCAAACCTCCAACGAACAATTATTTTTGGCACCCTGACTGACAGGTTATTTATTTAGCATAGAAGATTCGTACTCAAATCCAAGAGTAGAAGTGTGATTACAAATCGAGATAAGATTCAGACCAAATACAATCAAGCTGAGCGAAGCCAGCTTGCAAGCCAACTTGAATTGTTGAGGACCCACTCTCATTGGACAAAAGTGGTCAACATTAATAAAAGGTAAATCCCCAATGATTGGTTTCTAAATTCTTACCAACCTGAACATCCATTGCAAATAATAGAAAGATCAAAACCAATAATGATCTCCCATTGGCAGAGTCATTTAATTTGACATGGGCAAAAGGGGATAGTTTTTTTTTTAAGGTTACTTTGGATTGAAGAGATTAGTTTTTTTTTTAAAGGTTACTTTGGATTGAAGAGAATCCTTAAGCAGTTAGCTTGTTCTTGTACTACTAAAAAAAAGGGACCTATCATTCAAAATAAAAATAAAAATGGACCCACGTGATACACCGCATATTTCAAATAAATATTTTCGCAACTTATAAGCTGATTTTCAAGAAAAGAAATCCAATTTTGGTTACATGATGCATCAATGAATGTATAGTAGTACGTATTTTAGAAGATAACCTCGTCATTATGATTGATAATTAGGTCCTTTAGGTAAATGGATGCATAAATTGGTGAATTAAGAAGTTCAGGAGGAAATACCTTGAAAATGGCAGGTTCAAGGTCCTTCACTACCACTTTATCCATGTTTGGATTTCCAACTAGACCAAAAAACTGGGCTCTGAATACCGGAGAGCGAGCCGCAAGTATCAGTTTATGGGCTTTGAATGTCTCCTCCCCAACCTCAAATAATATGTCAGAACCAATTCCAGATTCCAACAAATCTTTCAGACATTGGCCCATGTTTGATGGTGGTATTGAAATAGTGTACTTTTTGAGCCCCTCAATACGAGTTCTGACAACACCCACTGTACAATGCATAGCAATGCAATCATCCTTGAGGTAATCCGACGTTTCTAGAGATGATCTTCTGAAGAAACGCTTGTAACCCCTTAGAATGTACACAATAAATCAATATTAATATATCGAAGGGATAACGTTTGTAGTTTAAAATTTAAACATTAAATTAATAAAAAGTTGACAATTAATGAACAAATACGGAAGATGTTTACAGAATTATAGATCAATAAACATGGATGCCTATAAATTACAGACAGTAAATCTCTCTTTCTTTCTTTTAGAATGGTAACATGACTGAAACCCCACAACTTTGACACAAGGAACACCTTCCAACCTTGAACCAGGTTCTTTTAAAAGACAAATTCTCATATAAATAACAAAAATGCCAAAAAATCAAAATATTGTTACCTCTAAATACTATATGAAGGCACATTAACTGAATTAAATCAAGCACAATTGTATATAATTGCCCAGTTTACCATTCAGATTCAGCCAAATAATGCATTTTAGTTTGCAATTAGTATGTTCGGGACATGGCAACCTATGTGTCTTAAACATGGACATGTATCTGTGTCAAAAAAAAAAAAAATTTCTAGTTATGGGGCAGGTTCCAACATGGTATCACTCCACAGAAATATGGATAGTGACTTTAAAATGTTTTATTAAACATATAAAATGTGTTTAAATAAATAGGGTAGAGAGAGAAGATTCCAAATTTGGTACCCCAGTAAAGAACTGGTTGTGTTCTTATCTTAAAGATTTGATTAAGCATGCAACTGGGATAATTGGGATCTCACATACAGTTATGACCCATGATATCACTCCTCTTTTTGTGAATTTTTACACATACAGTTATGACCCATGATAACCTATCCACAACATGATATTTCAGGTTTCATATTAAATTCTTCGCACAGAGTGTAACTTTTTACTCAAAAACATTTCTAATTGATGTTTTTTAGCAGTATTTCTACTTTTTGAAATGGATTAGCAGTATTTCTACTTGATGAAATTATCCATATTTAAATTCATTGCTGACATTTCTGTGTTGGAAAGTAAGATAATTAATAGAGCTCCATAAAAGAATGGAACTTAGGGATCGTTTGTTTACATATGTAAATGGAAATTCATTAAACCCCAAGGCCAAAACCTTTAGTTTCATGTATTAAACATTAATAGATCTTAAAATATTCACTGATTTTGGGGAAAGGGTGGAGGTAGCACAGCTTCAACTTAAGCTACTGATGCTGGTGATTGCATAGATATGGACCAGAAGCTATTCGTGTTGATGATGGTTAGGATGCGAGGAAAGAGACTCAATAACCTCCTCACCCTTTCCTCTCAGTGGAGTATCCAACGAGCAAGCATTTGACCGCCTTCTTGCCCAACTTCTACTAAATGCTATGAAGAAGCAACCTACAAGTCCCAAGCAGGGCACTAACAATGTACATGGATGTGAGCATAAAGGACCAACAGGCTAGTGCCCTAGTTGGAACTCAAAAAAGAACCAAGGAGGGTTTGAAAGAAGGAAATGGAATTCCATCTCCAAATGTGATTCTAAGCAAACCCGTCTAGCTAGAACATTGTGTTGAATGGTCTGCTCTACACAGGTATGGGCTTACAGGGTTGAGTATCCTAACCCCTTTCTAACATCCATCAATAAGGTCCTAGTCAGTCACTTTTACAGGCCAGGATCATTGAGACAGTAAAAACCTATGGTAATATGCCTGCACTGCCTCGATCATCCACTCAACAAGCACTGCTTTGGACAATATGGAGTGTCTATCCAAACAACAAGTGTGCACACTTTAGAGTGCTTTCCCGGGGTAATCACGTGAACTAGGGTAGAGGTCCAAGATCTGTGTACACTGGAGGAACTCACTTTTCCACGAGCGTTGGCAGGTCCTGGAGTGCCCCGTAAGTGGGGCTCGCACATACCTCAGGGTGATCATCACCACCTGCTATAGGGCAATTACTTGAAAGCACATATTGTGCAACAACCCTTCCTGTCTGATAGAAAAGGATCCCATGATCCAACAAGAAATGGTTATCGATTGAGAGAAAAAGGTAGCCACACTACATTCCCTCACTTCTTCACAAACATGAGAGATCAAATTTGTTCATCAGTTGGTCTATTGTTATTCCCAACAGCTACTACTGAACTACGCCTAGCTTACAAAGGGAGCCAAATAGACAACTTTAAGGCTTAAGGCGAGTTCAGTGAAGAAAGGTGTTCCTGATGATGCCATGGACAGTTAATGACTCCTTCTCAGTCCCATCCCATGAAGTGGGACAAGAAAAAAAAAAAAGAGTTATGTGAAAAGACACACCAACACAGACTCAATTGAATAGAATTCATCACTTCAACAAACCCTAGCATAATTATTCTTCATTGCAAAAGAAAACAAAATACTAACCCCCAGTAATCCATTCTAGATTCAAGAAACCCTAACTAATATGGAAAAGATGAAAAGAAGAATTCCATCCAGGACGTTTTTTTTTTGCAGGAATGGAAACATACATACCACATGCTCCCTCTATACTTGAGAGTATAAGGACCGCTATCGAGTGCGCGATCGAAGTGGCTATGGACTTTGTGCTTCCCCTTGCCGCTCTGATCCATGAGAGTGAGCTCGAACAGCGCCCTCACGTCGGTCCCATCGCTGGCCAGGGCGATGAACACCGACACATAGGCGGAGCTGTCTTCAGGATTCTTCCCATCAGGATAGAAGTAGATGGCCCAATCGTAACCCCCCACAGTGAAGGTATCGCTCGACACGTACCGCCCAGGCCCCATTCCCTTCGCCAGCGAGTAGCCCTTGATCGTGTACTGGTGCGACCCGTTCACGGTATCGTTCACCGATTTCGAGCATGATTCCTCTGATGAATCCAGACGCTTGATGTCTGCGAGACCCGATTCAAGCCTCGCCATCTCATTGATGATTGAATCGTGCAATTTCTGTATGTCTCCTTATGATGATGATGATGGTGATGAAATTCTTCAAACTCTAAATTGTTGTTGTGATGATGATGAGAATTGAGAAGCGGGAGATTGGAAGCCGGTGAAATGGGTTTGGATTAGGAGAGTTTGGATGAATTTTGAAGATGAAATTGAGTTTTGAGGATTGAAATTGAAAGGGAGGGGTTTTGGGGAAATGGAGGGAAGAGAAAGCCCTAACCCTAGTTATTTGAAGGAAGGGAACATGCTAAAGTTGGGAAGATAAAGAAGCAGGGGGTTTCAGGTTATAAGAAGGAAAGGTGGTACCGCGGTTGCCGTATCGGGCGGAAATTTAGGGCACGTTTGTGTACATGTAACTTTCATGGAAAGAAGAATCTGCCGCATCATCAAATTATATGGTTTTTAAATACCTCGGAAAAGGTTTTTTGGGGAAGTAAAAAATTCATATTTGGCACAAAAAGTTTTTCCTTGATGAATTAGTGGCAATGTTGTTTGGTGCGGCTGCGGATTCCTTCCAAAAAAAATAAGTGTTTACTCTTTGGTAGGAAATGGGTAGGAAATGGAGTTTATAAAGGAGGGCCAATTTTCTGTGGAAATAGACTTCCCATACCCCCCCCCCCCATGGGAAGTCCATTTTCATGGTAAGGAAGGAAAAAGCTGATGTGGCAAAAAAGTGATTCCACGGAAAACTACTGCACCAAAAGCATGAAAAGTAGGTTTTCCGCGAAAAACCGTCAACTTTTCCGCGGAAATGGGCTACACAAACATGCCCTTAAAAATTTGTTCCGACTTTTTTTTTTTAAAGGAAAAAAATTGGAGAACTTTCAAATAAGACCTCAACTTTCTTTCTAGTTTCAAAGAAGATATTCAAGTCAAGTATACACAAATGGAGATTTAAAGACGAGGATTTTACCCTAAAAAATACTTAATATAGTCATTAGAACCAAATCAGATAAATTAGTCAAACATGCACCGAATAGGGCAATTCGCCCAAAAACTCTTTTTTTTTTACTATTTTTTAGGGTCGACATTTTATGTGTTGAGAGTCGGCGTTGACCTTGAACGGGACCTTTATATATTGCGACTGGGTTTTTGTTTCTTCCCATCATACTAACCTCCCCGAGGGTGGCTTGTGTGTTACATTACCGGCTAAGGAGATGTCACGGAAGTAAGACTACTTGAGCTTCTCCCTGCAGTTCTCAAACTCCACCTCTCCTTTCCTTGCGGGGCCTCCCACAACTAGAACGTTATGGGTCTCCCTCATTAAGTGCTACTGCTCCACCACGTGCCTCTCCAGGTTGTCTTTTCCGTAGCTCACTCCAAGTGAGTCGAAGCAGGGGTGGACCTAGGTGTAGGCCCCCCCTCTCAAATCACTAGCTCCTATATATAATATGCTTTAATTAGTTTATATATTAATTTTATAACAAGTGGCCCCCCTTAATTGTTTGCACAAAGTCAAAAAAAAAAAAAGACCAATTGGAATATGAAATCTATAATAAATATGATTTTTATTTGATTTGTAAATGGGAAAGTCATCTACAATTGATGGATTTCTCAAGGGAAAAAATCCTACAAACTTAGATGCTAATGGGCCATCACCCACCTCTAACGTTGAAACTCCAATTGCTGAAAATCATCCTACAAAACTTCAAAGAATTGAAATCAATAATGATAATAATATTGGTTCTTTGGAGCGTGATCCAGGAATGCGTCGTCAAATATGGGAGTATGATGTCAGTCAACGCGATGAAATTCAACGAAAGTACAAAAAGGTTGGTCCATACCAACCGAAGCTCTCAAAGTATCCGAAATCTGGATCAATGGCTCATCCTCGTAGCTTTTAAGAGTTTTGGTTTAATTTATTTCCTTCGTGGTTGGAATATTCTCCAGAGAAAGATGCAGCTTTTTGTCTTTCATGTTATCACTTTCATGAGCCAATCGGACATGATGGACAAATTGCATTCACTATTGACGAATTGGAAGAATGTTAGGGATGGAAGAAATTGTGCTTTGATAAATCATATGGGAAAAGGTCCGAATACTTTTCATAAAGATGCCAATAGATCATACGAGGACTTGATGAACCAGCCTCAACACATACAAAAAAGTGCTTGACAAGTTCATGAACCAACCTCAACACATACAAAAAGTGCTTGATGTGAGGACCCGTCCCTAGAGATACCTAGTGGGACCCAATTTGACCAAGTCAACTATAGGTTATCCTATTTAATAGGTGGTTAGCATGAGTAGTTAGTAATTTTCATTAATTTAGCCTAGTTTATAAGGTTAGGACCCTTGTGAGATTAATAGTGGCCCCCTAGATTTAATTAGCCAATTAGATGCCTTAGTTGTAATCCTAATTCTAGATGGGTTTCCCTTAGAGAGTTGTGCATTTAACCTTAGAATGACCCAATTACCCATGGCCTAACCCATTAACTTATTAATTATATGAGGGCACTCTAGTCTTTCCTACCCCACCTTTTTCCTCCTTGTTAGAAATTTCAATACCTTAAATGACCTTGGCCTCATTTATTCTCTACCAAGTAAATATGGGCACTTTTGTCATGATAATTAGCCTATCTTTATTGCCCTTAGGCTCCATTATTCACAACCACTCATTTGATGATACTTTAGTCATTATATGAGAATACCTATACTACCCTAGTCCTTATCCTTTATTTCTATTAGCCCTTTAGTCATTCTATTTTAACATTCCCTAAATACCCTCATCCTTATCCTAAACTTACACTAGCAAGAGAGGGCACCTTGGACATTCTCCATCCCACCATTTCCTATAAAAGAAACCTACTACAACCATCTCAAACATTTCCTACACTCTTTTCCTCTCATTTCACTATAATTCCCTCATAGATCTCTCTCCCCTCTCCAAGCTAAGGTAATCTCTTTCCCCCTTTTCAATTTCCTTGTAAAATAGTCATTTCTCTTAGATTTTCCTTTCTTATTCATTTCTCTCTTTGGGTATGGGTGTAAAGATTGTGGATCCAGCTGTGGGAGTGATCTTAGAGCATTTGGGGTTGAGCCCAAGCTATTTGAAGAGCTTTCTTCCTAATTAGGCAAGTAGACATGCTTAGATTATTTAATTAAATTGATTAACATGCTTAGATTAGTAATTACTGTCTTTTATGGATGTTTGGCATGATTTATGTATTTGGATGGTTGATTGGATGATATGATATGTAGAATTGTTAGTCTAAGCTCTTTTTATGTGTATTTGACTATTGATGGATGGGAATCCCCCATTTGGAAGATCAATGGCCCATTGGTGATGTGATCATGATGTGGGAGGTGTGTTTGACGTATGGGAATGAGTAGTGAAGATCTGGGATCCATTTGATGGGGTTTTGATGAGAAATGGAAGATGGCAGAATCTTAAAAATAAGGATTTCGTGTGTGTCCGGTCGACCCGGTCACCGATGAGGTCGACCGAGCACACAGTAGATTGACCCTTAGCTGGGAGTTGAAATCACCCACAGAGTACAGAACCCAGTGTACTCAATCGACCGAACACACTGAGAAATCCCTCACCCACCTGATGTTTGTTATAATGTCCGCAGTGTACTCGGTCAACCGGGGAACCATCCAGGTCGACCGAGGACACTGCAAACTGTGATTTCTGCTTCCCAGTTAACTGTTCCTTTCCACAGAGTACTAGGTCGACCCGTGGACCCATGATGTCGACCCGGTACACTGTAAACAGTGATTTTTCGGATTGAGTTTCCTTTCATGATCTGATCATGTGTAGGCCCCGTTGACCTTCCATTTGGACTATTTGGGATACGCTAGACACGAGTCAAGGGCCGAGCTTAACCTTGACCCGTGTAGCCATCTAAGTAGGGTCTTGGGTTGTAAAACGGAACCTGATTCAAGGGTTATAGATGTCTTATGATGCTAAATACCTACAGGAGCACCAAGGATACTTAATAAGCATCTGGGACTCCGTGATCACTGTCTTAGGTGAAGTGGGACCTTGGGCCTGAATATAAGGGCAGCAATCATCGATGGATTTGTGATATGTGGTACTTATATTGTGAAACGGACACTAAGGCTGACTGGTAGATCCGAACCTTGGATGTAGGCCTCGAGAGGTACTATAAATCAGGGCATTGCACTTAGGCTCTGATCCATGATCACAGTCCATATTGGATGAGATGTCAGGACATGGCACTTGAAGTCCTGACCGGTAATATTGGGAACTTAACGGTAGATACTGATAGACGGACTGTATATTGAGATAATACTAATTAAGCGTATAGAGAAGCGGAGTTTACAAGGGTATGCATTATTAACTGTTGAGAACCACATGGATGGATTAGTTATACCCGAACTCCGTGCCTCGTACCCTTAACTACTATCATCTCATATTAAGGATAATAAGGCTATCCAGTTTGGAGTACCCCCACCTAGTGATCCGTAGTGTTTGTGGATGTACGATTGGTCTGCCGAGGGTTATGATGCCGGCATGGACATTGATATTGATTAGTCTGCCGAGGGTTATGATGCCGGCATGGACATTGATATTGTGATGTGATTGACACAGTAGGTACCAAGTGTGGGTGGGGTACTGAGACCGCCGGCGCTCGGACCGGGTGTATGGATGGACGGTGATATTTATCTAGCACATAAGTCCAATGACTGGGACTTGGTTGTGGCTATGGATATTGTTGGTTGAGATAGCACGTAAGACCAATGGCTGGGACTTGGCTATGGCTATAGACATTGATGGATTCTTATACACTCCTATTCGATGTGACGGCAGCGGTGGGTGGCTATGACCCCCATGGTTGGTGTCCATCGACAGTTGTTGGGACGACGATGATGGGCTGGCTCTGACAATGGACGTACCTTGGTATGCTTCTATGTATGTATATTGGATGTATGAATATTATATATTATGGATATCATTGTTTATTGTCTTTAACTGCCGCCGTTGATACGGTTGGGTCTGGATACGATGGTTACGACTATGGTAATGTTACTTCCTCTGTTTACTTCTGCTACTGATGACTCTGATGTGCTTGTGTGGTTTATCTGATGTTTTGATGATGATGGCTTCTCTTATCTACTTGTTATGTTGTATCAAAAATCTGTTATATCAATATCTCGATTATCGTTCATGCACTACACTCTACACCGTTTTCTCTTGCACTCTGATATTCTACATTATTATCGAGATACTAATCATGCAGGTACAGCTGGGATCATGTATGGCCTTCTTCCCTATCTAATGATATTATGTATTGCCATCTAAACATGCCTATTTGCTTGGCTCTTCGAGCCTGACCCAATCCTTGGTGTTTTCAGGTATCTTCTCTTCCGCTTTCTTGATTGGTAGAATTGCTTGGCGGCTGATCCGTTGCCGCAGGGTTCAGAGAATGATGCAGGTGGTGCATCATGAGGCGTCTATCATGTAGACCTCTATTCTTTTCTTTTCTTGTAGCTGGCCGTGTGGGCCTAGGATTGAGTAGTTAGTTTAATTACGGAAAGTACCTTGTAATCCTTTAAAGTTAAACAAGATTTTAGGGCCTTGTCCATTTACCTGCTCATATGAGATTCACACTTGATTATATTATTGGATTTTCCATATCTCTTAGGTACTTTCTCGTAGCGCCCCGAGATTCGAGGCGCCCGGATTTTGAGGCGTTACATTTGACAAGTTCACTTCTGAACAAATTGCAAACAATCGGTTACGACTTAAGGCTAGGCCTCGATTGATACAGTCCGATGGCTTGCATTTCAAGCTTGTGCTTTTAGGGGACATGATGAAAGTCGGAGTTCAATCAACCGTGAAATTTTTTTGGAGATGTTAAAGTTGTTGTGTTCTTATAATGAAAAGGTTTCAGAAGTTGTATTAGAAAAAACTCCCAAAAATGCCTCATACACATCACCAAAAATCAAAAAAAAAAAAGTTAGAGATATGTCCAGAAAAAAAATATAAAAAAATATTAGCTATCTTTGATTTGTTAAAAAATATTTATTTAAGTTTGCCCCCCCCCCCCTCCCCCCCTAAAAAAAGATGAAATCCCGGGTCCGCCCCTGAGTCAAAGAGAGCTTAGTAGTAGTGTATGGCCTCTAGGAACCTTGCTAGGAATGACCTGGAGTGGCTAAGGTCTTGCTCCACCATTGTCATTACTTTGGGCGCCAACCTAAAATTGACCCATCTCATTTGATCAAAAGGGAAAATAAGAGAAGCCAAGTAAAGAATGGTTGAGACAAGATTAGAACGAGGCATTTGAGAAATAGACTTAAAAGTTAGAAGGGTACAATTTGGGATGGCAATGAAGACCCATTTGCTCAAACAAATGAAAAATATAGAAGCTTTAATTGATAGGGTGTATGGACTATGGAGTATGATTAGAGATGGATTATGCAAATAAAGGGAGGCTTATAGTCTTTTCTTTTGATTGTGAAAAGTTTACAAAATTGGGTTAAAAAATCATCATTTCATGTGCATTTGTAGAATTAATTAGGACAAATTGCATCATAATCCAATGATTTCATGCATTTGAGCATAAATGTGGAATTTTATTCAAAATCAGTTAAAAACTTAGTTTTGCACGAATTTATGAGAATGATAGTTTACACACTTCTGAGTCCCACCAATTAGATCCTAAGCACTGTGGCCCCATTGGATCCATTGCATTAATTCATTTTGCATTAAGTATGGCTCATCCATCTCGTTCATTGTGGCTCATCCATCTTATTCATTGCGTCTTTAATTATTTCATTGCTAGTGATTTAGTTGTCTTGTTGTGTAGGAATTGTAACAACAACGAGGCCCATGGCAAAGAGAGAAATTGGAAGGGAAAGAAAAGAAAGGGAAAAAAAGGAACCACACCCCTTGTTTGTGCTTCCCCGTGCACTCCCATGAGGGGTGGGTCCCACTTGTGGCAGGACAATTCTTTCCCCTCACTTTTTCCAAGTTCCAAGATTTCTCTCCTATTAAGATTTGAATTTCAAAATAACGAAGGAGTGTTCTAGAAGAAATCTTTGGTGGAGTTTGAATTGGGAAGTTTTATCCAAAAAGATCTACGATGAGTCAATAAAGAGAGATAGAAACCAAGAACGATAAGAAGATAATCTCAAAAAGGAAGGAGATAAAAGATTTTGAGAAAAATATATCCCAAGGGATGTGGATGTCCAACGCTGGGGCCCACTTCCCCTTAGACGTCCACATCATCTCTTCCCCTCTCTCTCAATCAACTCAATCCACACCATTGGATCTCTGCACTCAAGAGAAGAAATCTCTGGGACCCATTACTGGAAGACTTGCAAAACAAGAAGAGATCAAGATTAGCTAGAAGATCAGTTTGAATTTAAAAGGAAGTTACTTTGCTTACAAGTCAAGCCAAGCCAATATAGAGTCTCATTATGGGAAGAGTTCTAAGCCAAATAAGAAAAAAAATTATAAATATAACCCTAGGGGGGACGTCCAAACCATGCTGTCCTTAGGCTTGGTCGTCCCACTCCCCCTTCTCTCTCCCCCCTTTTAGATCTAGGTTTCTCTAGTCTATATTCTCCACTTTATCTTTTTTTTATGTAATAAGGTAGCTTTGGGCCTGGTCCAAGCAAAACGTAGTTTTAGGAAGGAGCATAAGCTTTTTACTTAAGAATGCTACTAGTTGATTTTGAATTCATGGCTACGGATGAAGTTAATTATTCCTAACCCTTTCTTTATGTTATTATGAGTTTGCTTGAGCTACTGATGTGCTGATAAATGCTTTAGTAGGCTTGTCTTCGTACCAATCGATACCTTCCATATTGTATTTCTTAATGCTAGAGTAGAGTAGGCTTTTGATTATCCATGCTTAATTTCTATAGATCATGCTTAGGGTTTTATTCTCTTTGATGGTCTATGCTAAGATTTGATGGGTAATGCTTAGGTAACTTTAGTAATTTTATGAAGGGAAGGAAGTCTTGGGTATTTGATGAATTTTGAAGAAAAGAAATCTCTTTTAAGAAAATTGGTTTTTAAAGTTTTATCATCTGGATTTGGGTGCCTTTATTGGATCCAAATATGAAGTAGAAAAACTGATCAAAAGTGTTTTCAATAAGAGAGTGGTTTTGGATTGCTTAATGGGTTCCTACGCCTTGATCAACTTTATTATCATTGTTATTCCATTATCTTATTACTTTAATTAATTTTCTGCATTATTAGTTAATTGTGACATCATTTTAATTATATTTTCTTCTTGATTCGCTCTCCGTGGGTTTGACCCGTACTTACCGCTGTCAATTCGTAGACACCCTTGCAAGTGTATTTAGTGTTGATTGAAATCACGATCAGATGGGTATGAAGAGATTATCCAAATGATGATATAAAAAACATCCATTTTTCTCAAGAATCCTAGTTTGTGAATTGCTATGAGCAATGAGGGTGAAATCTACAACACCCCCTTTTATTTTTTTCATGAATATGAATGTTGGATCTTTGATCAAAGATGGTGAAATCTAAAAAAAAAAAAAAAACAAAACAAAAGAAAGACCCATTTCTTTCATGCATCTGAATGTGGGGTTTATGTTAAAAGATGATGAAGTCTCTAAAATAAATTTTCAAATCAACGAAATTCATAATAATTGGAGCGTATGTGGGTGGAAGCCAACTTGGGGGAGGTTAGTACGATGGGGAAGAAAGAAAAACCCAATTGCAGTATATAAGGCTCCCACTCGAGGTCGACGTCGACCCTCAACACATAAAATGAGGGTCGATATCGACCCTCAAAAAAATGGTAAAAAAAAAAAGAGTTTTCGGGCGAATTGCCCTATTTCGTGCATGTTTGGCTAATTTGTCTGATTCGGTCCAATGACCATATTAAGTGTTTTTTCGGGTAAAATCCTCTTTAAAGATCTTCGGACTATTTTTGAAGGGAGAAAATTGGAAAACTTTCAAAGAAGGCCTTAAATTTCTTTCTCATTTCAAAACAAATACTAGTTTCAAAACCTTAAATTGGGATATAAGTTTTTGCAGAAGTTTTCAATTAAGTGCGTCTGACCATTTAAAAGCATCTTTTGGTGACTTTTTACCTTCATTTTTAAAAAAATATCTAAATCACCCTTCATTTAAAATATGAATTGCTTCTAACAATCACTATATGCCGCTAGCCACTATAAAGGACATTGGTTGCCATGGATCATTGTGAGGACACTAGTGAAAGAAATGAGGAGAAGATGGAGTAGGTGAATGAGGGTTTTGTTTAATGAAGGACAATTTAGGTATTTGAAAACTGAGGGAAAATTTTACCAGAAAAATACCTTTAAAGTGGCCAATCGTCCTTAATTGAATACTTGCCGGAAAACTTAGGCCCCATTTTTAAAAGTTTTGAAATTTATGTCCTTCTTTAAATAGGGTAAAATTTAAGACCTTATTTAAAGATCTCAAAATAAGAAAATCAGACTGATTTTGGCGAGAAAAAGTTAATTTTTAAGAAAGGAGCATTTTTGTGTTGTTTCTTAAAATTAGGAGCCTATAATTGTGTTGATTAGTTTAGAAAACACCCAACAATGTGAACTAGTGAGAAGTCAACATTAATCATCATAACCAATTCTCTTAAAACTTGAAATTTAGGCTCAACTATGAATTGTGTTAAAGGGTAAATTTCAAATAAGGGCTTAATCTTTTGCCTTATTTCAAAAAAAAGGATACAACTTTTCAAATTAGTCCCTAATTTTTTCAATAAGTTTTCAATTAAGGACATCCAATCATTTTATGGTATTTTTTGATGACTTTCTCCCTCAGTTTCTTTAAGATATCCTGTCACGAACCCAAATCCCTATTCAGGATTAAGATGTAATTAAGGGCTATTGGGGTTGCGACGGCGCACGGGTATCGAGGACAGGTGGAACCTCGATCCACGTGCCAGTTTATTTCACACATAAGATTCCGCTATGTGAGATTCTGCAGGGTCCTCGATCCATGAGGATCATCATGGTGGAAGCTTGCAGGGGCTCTTTTCAGAAACAGGTATAAAAGTCAGCATAATATGGCATCAGTAGACTGGATAGCATAAAGGAACTCATTCCATAAATTAGCATTTGAGTTTCACAAAAGATTAAGTTTAATTACATCTCAGAATAAGGCTGTACAAAAACACCGGCCAATAAATACAAGTACAAAAGATGAATTCTCCAAAATAAAACAAAAACCGAAAAGATGATATCACGGCTCTGTAGCTTCGGACGCTACTCTATGTCGTCAACTGCTCACTCTCGAATAACTGGCGAATCCTGTTAGACCACCACAAAGTCCGGTTCGGGCGCGTACACGAGCTCATTACCTACAGTATCAGGCGTAGATCAGACAAGAGTCTGGCAAGTATCCAAGATAAAAAGCATAGTTTGTAGGTACAAATCAGAGTATAAAAATCGGTGATTAATTAGAATATTCGTGACAGTGAGCTAGGTAGGCTAATGCATGAGAATATGATTAACAGAATCATAACAATGATCAATTCAGATTACTGACTACTTGGCATCCACTTCACATACAAGACTACAAACTGCAGTGAGCAATACATATATATCTATATATAATAAATACTAGAATGACAGCTTGCTTGTGCCGACTCGAGAATCAATGCAGAATCCAGGGTTCAGTACTTAATCCGGAATTAATGAGTAATTCGGATACCCAAGAGATGTATGTGCAAGTACGGGAGTTGACAGACAATTAGAATGCTAAAAAAATGGAAAAGGATGTCAATTCGACTTTTAAAATAGTACATCAAGTTAAGTAGGGCTTAAAACAGTAAACCGATTCGAAGCGGGTTTTAAAACAATATTTTCTAAGTCTGGGAAATCCTACAGAAAAATGGGCAGCATTTGTGTCATTTTTGAAATAAGGCAAAAATTTAAGGCTTGACTTGCCCAGCTGCTGCTGCTGGCTGGCTGCCAGCGGCTGTTGCTGGCCGACAACAATTTGCAAGGCAGTAGGACTGGGTCATACAGTGGGGCCCACTGAAATAGAATTTCTTTCGCAGATCAAGGGACAAACTAAAAGAGCTTAATACGCAGTTTAATACATGTTAATGATAGATTAATAAACAGATTCATCATCAGATTACTAGCAAGTTCGCAATAGATACTTAACAAATAATATAAGATTAATTAAAATAAACATGATTGACCTTGGTCAAGGGCAATTCTAAGAAAAATGTGCTAATTAGTTTAGACACTTGCCTCAAATCAAGAATCAACCCAAACCTTAATCCCACAGTCACTCCATCTTCCAAACAACCCACCAAAAATCACCTTAAACAAACAACCATTCTCTGTCAAAACTCAAACCCCATAAAAACCCAAAACAAGTGATGTAGATGGGGTCTAAGCCAAGAAACATTTATGGGGAAAGAGGACCTACCTCTTAGATGATCAAAGAAAGGAGAAGGGTAATGGAGGAAGGGGAAGCCACCGATGGATTGGCACCAAAACGCACAATGTTACGTAGTTGACGGCGTAGGATTTTATGGTGGGTTTGGATCTTGCAAGGGGAGTCTCCAACAAAGTGCTCTTCACCATCCCATGGAAGAAGATGAGAAGTAGAAGAAGAAGAGAGAAAGAAAGGACTTTCCTCTTGTGCTGGCCGGTGGAATGGAGTAAATGGGAGATGGCGATGGTAGGTGGGAGCATTTAATGAAGTAGGTGAGGCATTAAATGGGAAAGGGATGGGTTGGTGAGATATTTTGTGATAGCTAGCTTGTGAGTTTGCCACATTCTAGCTGAGTTTGGAGTACGAAAACGGAGGCTCTCGGGGCCCCGGTCATATTTGTTCAAAGAAGTAGAATTGTGGCTCATGCAGAGAGCTTTCTAACAAACCAAAAATCAGAGTTTCGGAGATTAGTGGTAGAAGCTGTGATTTTTCAAACTGCAGTATACACCTCAAAAAGTGTGCCAGGGGTCAAATTAGGCTTTATGGGCCTCGGATGAGTTTAGACTGAGTATGAAAGTTGTTGGGTAGGTCAAGACCTAACTTTTAGACTCAAGATGCGATTTTTTTGAAATTCCCAAGATACCCTTAAAAAACTCAAAATTCTAACTTAACCTGAAAAAAACCGAGCTCTCATGAACTTCTTAATGGCCCAATAAGCTCTATGTTCCAATTCAACAGGCAAGTGACATGCCTTCCTATGGACCAACCTATATGGGGACATCCCAATAGGTGTCTTGTAAGCGGTTTGATAGGCCCACAATGCGTCAACCAATCGCAAAGACCAGTCTTTCCGGTGGGATTGACTGTCTTTTCCAGAATTTGTTTAATTTGCCTATTCGAAATCTCCGCTTGGCCATTGGTTTGCGGGTGATAAGGTGTAGAAACCTTATGGGTGATAGAGTATTTTCTCAACAAATTCTCAAAAGGGCGATTGCAAAAGTGAGTGCCTCCGTTACTAATGATCGCTCAAGGGATCTAACTTTAAAATCCCTTTTTAATCATAAGAATTCAAAACTCAAGACTTCCTTCATCTCATAAAACAATAAAAATAATCTAAGCACAACCCATCAAAAGATCTAAATCCTAAGCATAGGCTATCAAACCTAAGTATGAATAGTCAAAAATTAATTTTTAATTTTAGAAATAAAAAAATGGAGATTTTCCTAGGGCACGAAGACAAGCCTATTAATAATTAAGCACAAGATCATGGAACATAAATTAGAATTACTAAACAAATAAAAAGAAGTTACTTATCTTCATCCATCGCTCTAATAAAGAGAATCAGCCCGCCATTGCAAAGAATGATCCTTGATTTGTCATTAAAAATTGCATCTTTACAACTTCTCCTTCACAAAAATTCTCCTTCAAAATAAGTCTTTGGACATGGCCCAAGGCTATCAAAATAAAAATAAAAATAATGGAAAATGGGAAAAGAGGAAAAGGGAAAAAAAAGAGAGAATGAGGAGAGAGGACGTCCAAGGGAGTTTTTTTTTTTCGTTTGCTTCCTTTTGATTCTTTTATAACTCCGGTTATCTTACCGATACATTGAACCTGGACACCTTCTCTGTAGATTTGGTTTATCTTCTTTGATAAGGTATATCTCTTATCTTCAGATGAGGTCCCACAAGGGATGTACAGCAATGGATTATCAATGGTGTAGGTTTCATTGCAATCCTGTCTAAAGATGATCATGAAAATCTTCGGGCCCATAACTTTGTTAATTTAACTCCGATTTGCAATTCTTGGACTCCACAAATATCTTCTCTGAATAAGCTTTCCAACGGTAGGTAAATGTCATAGATTCGACGGTCGGATAGAAAGTTATGGCCATTTGAAGATGAGTTATCCTAAGAAAAACGTGATTAACTTTTGAAATTTGATTTGCAATGGACTTTATCTCTGCACAACTTTCATTTTTGAAAGGAGATCAGATGTGGATGATTCAAACTCTTCTTCTTTTATTCTAATCAGAATTGTACTATTTGAATTTGTTGACACAAAAAATGTCACTTTGCCTCTTCAAGATCCAAAAAGCTACATGAAGTCGCAACCTGCCATAAATAGGCAATGCTACTTCCAAAAAATTAAATCTTATCAGAATAAAAAAAAAAAACTGCAAGATCCTTTAAGACAGCCAAAAGAGGAGTACACAATCATTTGGCCTAACTTCGCTTCTCCGGCAGCTGAAAATGAGTTATCGGCGGCGAAAGCATCGGAGACACCAAATCTTCGATCAGAGCCGATGGATGGCCTCAAAATACATCCAAAAGGCTCCACGTCAAATTCCGAGTCAAACCGAGAACGTTTGACCCTACATCAACCCTCGAACAGCTAAATCAAGCCTCTCGACGGCGAGAACCACCGATGCCATCACTCATCAGATAGAGCACATGGACGGCTTCAAAATGCTTATAACACGTCAAATTTCAGGTCATTTCGACAATATTTGACCAGACTTTGACGCTCGGAAGCCAAATCAGGCCTCTCGGCGGCGAAGCTCCCCGGGACCATGGTTTCCAAGACAGAGCCTATGGATCATCTTAAAATGACTCCAATAGGTTCCCTGTCAAATTTCAAGTCAATCGGACATCGGTTGACTGCACATCAAGCCGTGACATCTTCATCACGATAAAAATAAGTCTACTGGCGATAGGACCCCAAACGGCTTCAAAACTCAAACAAAAGCCTATGGTTGGTCCTATTTATTGCTCAGGAGGTCTCACCCCAAATTTCAGGCCATTCCGACATCGTTTGACCCAGTTTCAGCTTTTGACGGAAAATCGGCAGCTCTGCGCGACAAAGTCATCGGCTTTCTCGAAAAATTGGAAACTCTGCAATCCAAAATGCAAGGATTCTCATCAAGTTTTCTACAGGGAAAATCAGGCCAATAAATGATAAAAAAATGTCAAGAAAAATACAGAAAAAAAAAAGAATCGAAAACATAAAAAACGGTCGCAAAACGGGACAAAAGGGGAGAAATCCCCCAGGGTCGCCGGCGACCATGGGGCCCGGATTTGCCGGGTTGGCCCCGGAAGGCCCCTTTTTCGTCGTTTTTCGCGATTCGAAGCGTCCGACTCCTGGAATTTTCCAAAATTCATACTTTTGAGGTGCCAAATCCTTTGATATCCGTCAAAATCATGGGTCAATCATTAAGAGTATCAAAACTAACATTGATCGCCAACCGATCAACAAAAAAAGTGTGCTTTCTACCCGACCGATCGAGAAATCGGCAGGACAGATGGCATCGACCCGCTGTTGGCAACCAATACCTGAAGTTACATGGTCATCCGATGTCAATCTACATGAAGATCCATCGATGATCATCGCCAGAAGAATCCCAAAAGACGCGGCACGGCCCGCGACTCTTCAACTACTCGGCGACCACTTAATGCGATTAATTGACTATCTTTATTGCAGTCATTAATTCATTTCTTTGGAAGGCCCAATCAGAAGCAAGCATCCGGGAGTTACAAGTCAATTGATTCATGGCATTTAACCCATGAAACTTTTCCCATCATGGTGATTAAAGGCGATTAAATGCCCTCAATCTCCTCCGGCCAATCAGAAGCCAAGAAAAAGGAGTTACAAAATAAAGGAATTAAACCTTGTAACTCCTCTCATTATGCGGCTTAATGACAATGAAAGCCCATAAACTCTTCTAAATGGCTACCAAGAGCCTATAAATAGGAGAGCACTGCAAAGAAATCCAGATCGGAAAAAACAAAACAGAGATCCCTGATAAGAAAAAAGCACAGAAAATCCAGAGAAAGAAAGAGAGAAAACTCTGCTGAAGTTCTGCACCGGCCATCGGGTGACAAAAGTCCCTTGGGGTTATCCCCCTAAGGTCCTTGCCTTCTCCTTCTGCCTCCAATGACTTAGACGTGACTTTTCAGCCTGTTTACTTAGTTTTTTATTGGACATAGGACCTCCTTTTGGTCTTTCTCCTCCAAAAACCTGAGGTTATAGCTAAGCCAAGTGAATCAAGAGCATCATCTGTTCTCATCTGCATGGATGATGGCGAAGTCCACATATGGCTTGCGACCGTCAATCTGAACGAGTCCCCCACAATCTCCTGAGAAGTTAGATCCTCATTTTCTTGCTTTTCATTGTAGTTTGTATTTTTTTCAAAAGAGACAAAAATCACAACTCTTGTCTTTCATTATTGATAAGAATTATAAATCGGCTATAAACGCCAAAAATCGGCTATAAACGCCAAAATCGTATATAAATACCAAAAAAAACCGCCTTTCACAGCAAACCAAGAAAAATGTTTCTTTTCTTAAATATATGTGCAATGGAAAACTTGAAAGAAGTTAATTTTCTTTTTACTTACGAAGGTCGATCTCCGAATCACCACTTCTAATTCCAAGTAAAATAGAAAATCTGGCACACCCACAAAAAAAAATGTTGATGCACGCCTTTGCCCCCCGGTTACGAAAGGGTCGGATCAAACGGACTCCCACGTCTGCCGACCTCGGTAGAACCAAGCAGAAGCGCTGTCCATCAGAATTATCCATTAATAATTTAAAATCTGCAACTACTGCGGACCCTGCCATGTGGGACATTCCATCTGCTTGAACAGTGGGCCCTATGAGAAGTCTTCTATTATAGTTAGGAATATTCAACTGACATGATCAGTGGACCTCCCCTTTAATTGATTTTGGTGTGTCGGGGGTCTACTTAGTGAATTCTTCAATTTACTTCTTTTCAAACTTCGATTCAACAATGCAAGGCCCAAGATGACTATGTGTGCTTGGAAGTAGGTCCCATGACAGAGGCCTTCAATTCTCATTTTCTGCACATTCTAATCAAATACTGAAGAGCCCATATTGAAGCAAGACCCATCTGGACTGAGTTCTACTCCAACTGGGACTCTTCGGAGAAAAATTGCAAAACATTCTAAGTTAATGCAGAAAATGTATGAAATATATGAAAATTCAGGTTTCTAGGTGAAAATGCATGAAATGATGAAATTAGATGAATAATGATGCAATTCACTAATTAAACCCCTAATTCATTCTAAAATGATGCGTAAATACGCAAATTCATAAACTCAATGGTGGCAAAAGCTGCAATTTTTCAAACTGCGGTATACACCTCGAAAAGTGTGTCCGGGGCCAATTAGGCTTTATGGGCCTCGGATGAGTTTGGACTGAACATGAAAGTTATTGGGTAGGTCAAGACCTAACTGTTAGACTCAAGACGCGATTTCTTGAAATTCCCAAGATACCCTTGAAAATCTTGAAATTCTAACTTAACCTGAAAAAAGCCGAGCTCTCATGAAACTCCTGGAAACTCTCCGAAACTAATCCCAACTTAGCTCTAACTGTAAGAAACTCTCGATTAACCTCTAATCAAGAATCATTAGCCATTAAATATAATTAATTAGCATTAATCACCGTAATTCAAAATTAGGTTCTTACATATCCAAAGTATCCTTCATTTAAAGCCATGACATGGTTCTAGCGGCCACTATATTCAGCCGATCGTCGTGGAGATGCTAGTTATCCTAGATTCCTATGAGAATGTAGTGAAGAAAATGAAGAGAATATAGGGAAAATGAAGGAGGATTTTATTTCAATGAAGGGTGATTCGGATAATTTAAAATTTTTAAAGGCAAAAGGTATCAAAAAATAGCTTTAAATGGATGAATGTCCATAATTGAAAACTTCCTAAAAAATTTAGGGAATAATTTAAAAAATTTTAAAACTTGTGTATTTTTTTAAAATAAGATAAAAACTTAAGACCTTATTTGAAATTCTCCATGTGTTAAATCTAAGTGTCTCATCCAAGTTTTGACCAAAATAATTCAAATTCGTCTTATTTGCTAGACTTTGATAGTCAAGTTGACTTGTGGGTTTAGTTTATTTGAGTTGGAAAGTATCTTGGAATAGTACTAGACACCAAACTACTTCAAGGACAGCAAGATTTGAGTAGCGGTTGTAATTGGAAAGGTTAAAGATAGTATCTGGTAAATATAGCAAACTAAATAATATAGATGGTGTAGGATTAGCTTGAGAAGGTAGATCAAGATTAAACAAATAAAAAACCAAATCTATAACCTAGTTTCACGATAAAAAAAAAAAAAAAAACGGGAGAGTGATTCGTTCTACTGATTTTGTACCATTTGGTCCACTTGTGATTAACTTATCCCCAGGGCTGTTTGAGAACTTCACTAGTAGAGTGGAGTGGAGTGGAGTGAAGCAAAGCCTCTAGTTTTCAAAAAAAGGGCCACATCAAAAGTACATATTTTCAATTTTTCTCCTTTTTTTTTCAAATAAAAGTAAAAAAGTAACATCCTTTCTCAACTAAAAGACAAAAAAAAAAAAAACCCCGCTTTTTAAACTAAAATTCAAAAAGATTCCCCATCAAACAACTAAAGATAAAATATCATCATAATTCACTTATATTTTATTCTTTTGCTATTTGAGGCTTTACTTTACATCTTTCTATATGTAAAGTTCCCAAACATATTTAGTGAGATCTTTCTTTCCACCTCTGGCATCACAAGTCAGACCTACTATCTTATGGGTGAACATTTATGTCTCCCCTCTCACACACATATATACAGTCATAATTTTAATTATCTGCATTTTTAAAATAAAGATACATGTCACTTTTTCAAGACCTTGTTTCATTGTTTCGAGTGGTGAAGCAAACATCTTTTTTTTTTATAACCCAGGGTATCTCCCGCCCAGCCCAGTCCAGGAGCCGAAGCAAACATCTTTTTGCAAAGGGGGTAACCAATAGTCAATTGAACACGTGATCAACAACTGCTTTTCTACACTTCCTTTTCCATTAAAAACGGCAAAAAAAAATGAAAAAAGACCATCAAGAAAAGAAATTAAATTTTCTTTCTATAAGTAAGGTATTAATTCAATTTTAGTAATAAAAGTGGATTAAAGGCCCCAATAAATAAAAGGTGTACAAAAATATAACAAGATATATGACTATGAAAGTTGTGCATAAATCATCCATTAAAGAAGAATCTCACTTGATAATTAAGTTATTTCTTATGCAAATCTTATTGTCTTGACATAGTTAGTCCTGTCAATTAAGCTCGTTGAAATGGGTGCCAGGCCCAAGCCTATAAATACAAGGCTTTTAAAAAAAATTAAGCTCAGCGAGCTGGGCTTGGACAATGATGTTAAAGCCCAGCCAAAATGGGACTGAGAATGGGCAGAAAAGGCACGGCCCGTCTAGGTCCGCAAGGAAATTTCATTATTTTTTTAGAAATTTACTTAACTTTGTGTTGGATTAATCACCCCAAAGCTTGTTACAATGATTTTGATGGTTGCTTTCATGAACTACAAATCTACTAGCTAGCAGTCTAATGCAAGATAGTTTCTAGAATAAATGAGTCCCCAAAAAATGGAAGATGATTGAGGTAAGTCGTAGAATTACATTGAAAGATCCTATTAGCATGCATGTGTTGTTAGAATAGGTAGGCTCCAGCTTGGATGAACTAAGTTGCTCCTTTGACTTATTTGGATGGTCTAAATCTTCCATAAAGAGCCATATAAATGGGTGATTCAAGTAAGCTTGGCCTAGCCATTTGTTTTGTAGCTTTTGATGTTTTTGATCTTTCAATATGGGGGTTCACCAAGTAATATAGGTGAGCCTAGATATCGTGTATTTAAGACACATAGACCTAGTTCTTATGCAAATTCAAACCACTATGCCCCATTTGTATCCTATTTACATATTTGTTAATGAAATTATACATATATAGATTTACTTAAAACAATTAATACTAAGTTAAGAAAAAAAAGAGAGTGAAAGATAACCCATATAAATGTCAACCCAACCTACGTTGTAAGAACCCGATTTTTAACTACCGCGATTAACGCTAGCGAATTACACTTAGTGACTAATGGTGCTTGATTAGAGGGTAATAGAGAGTTTCTTGGGGATAGAGCTTAGTCGGGAAAACATTGAGGACGGTCCTCATTAGACCGGAACCCTATATACATATCTATCTATCTATATATTACTAAAGGGATGTATACACTTCATGAGACTTCCTGGAGGGGGACACGTGGCATGTCTTCGAGAAGGACACGTGGCAGCAGCTAGCCTACAATGGTATTATACTAGAAAATAGAAATTGCTTGATTAGAATTTGAATTATCCTAAAATCTCTCAATGATATCCCTATTACCAATAATAATTATCCTAAAATCTCTCAATGAGATTCCTATTACTAACCATAATTATCCTAAAACCTCTTCATAATTAGGGTCCCACTTAAAAATATTTGGTCAATTTTTTAGGTCTACGATCATTTGATCTTTTTAAATCAATTCATAGGTCCATCCCGCATAATATGGTTTTATGGATGGTCAGAATAGAGATGGTGGACCCCATCCATCTGGCCACATCATATGATTTTATGGACGGTTAGAATAGAGATGGTGGACTCCATTCATCTGGGTCTCACTTAAACATATTTGATCAATTTGTTAGGTCTACGATCATTTGATCCTTTGATCTTTTTAAATCAATTCATGGGTCCCATCCCGCATAATATGGTTTTATGGACGGTTAGAATAAAGATGGTGGACTCCATTCATCTGGGGGGTTCCACTTAAATAGGTTATGTTTAGTCAATTTGTGAGGTCTATGATCATTTAATACTTTGATCATTATCAAGAAATTCATGGGTTCCAGCCCGCATCAGATTATTTCATGGACGGTTAGAGTATAGATGGTGGACCCCATTCATCTTGGGGGTCCCACTTAAATAGGTTAGGTTTGGTAAATTTGAGAGGTCTATGATCATTTGATCATTTGATATTTATCAATCAATTCATGGGTCCCGGCCCGCATCATTTGATTTTATGGACGATTAGAATAAAGATGGTGGACCCCATTCATCTGGGTCCCACTTAAAAATATTTGGTCAATTTTTTAGGTCTACGATCATTTGATCCTTTGATCTTTTTAAATCAATTCATGGGTCCCATCCCGCATAATATGGTTTTATGGATGGTTAGAATAGAGATGGTGGACCCCATTCATCTGGGGGGTTCCACTTAAATAGGTTATGTTTGGTCAATTTGTGAGTTCTATGATCATTTGATACTTTGATCATTATCAAGCAATTCATGGGTTCCAGCCCGCATCATATTATTTCATGGACGGTTAGAATATAGATGGTGGACCCCATTCATCTTGGGGGTCCCACTTAAATAGGTTAGGTTTGGTCAATTTGAGAGGTCTATGATCATTAGGTCATTTGATCTTTATCAATCAATTCATAGGTCCCGACCCGCATCATTTGATTTTATGGACGGTTAGAATAAAGATGGTGGACCCCATTCACCTGGGTCCCACTTAAAAATATTTGGTCAATTTGTTAGGTCTACGGTCATTTGATCCTTGATCTTTTTAAATCAATTCATTGGTCCCATCCCGCATAATATGATTTTTTGGACGGCTAGAATAGAGATGGTGGACCCCATTCATCTGGGGGGTTCCACTTAAATAGGCTATGTTTGGTCAATTTGTGAGGTCTATGATTATTTGATCCTTTGATCTTTATCAAGCAATTCATGGGTCCATCCCGCATCGTATTATTTCATGGATGGTTAGAATATAGATGGTGGACCCCATTCATCTTGGGAGTCCCACTTAAATAGGTTAGGTTTGGTCAATTTGAGAGGTCTATGATCATTTGATCTTTATCAATCAATTCATGGGTCCCGGCCCGCATCATTTAATTTTATGGACGGTTAGAATAAAGATGGTGGACCCCATTCATCTGGGTCACACTTAAAAATATTTGGTCAATTTGTTAGGTCTACGATCATTTGATCATTTGATCTTTCTTAATCAATTCATGGGTCCCATCCCGCATAATATGGTTTTATGGACGATTAGAATAGAGATGGTGGACCCCATTCATCTGGGGGGTTCCACATAAATAGGTTAGGTTTGGTCAATTTGTGAGGTTTATGATCATTTGATCATTTGATCTTTATCAAGCAACTCATGGGTCCCAGCCCACATCATATGGTTTTATGGACGGTTAGAATATAGATGGTGGACCCCATTCATCTTGAGGGTCCCACTTAAATAGGCTAGGTTTGGTCGATTTGAGAGGTCTATAACCATTTGATCTTTATCAATCAATTAATTGGTCCCGGCCCGCATCATTTGATTTTATGGACGGTTAGAATAAAGATGGTGGACCCCATTCATCTGAGACCCACTTAAATACATTAGGTCAATTTGTTAGGTCTACGATCATTTCATCTTTCTTAATCAATTCATGGGTCCCATCCCGCATAATATTATTTTATGAACGGTTAGAATATAGTTGGTGGACCCTATTCATCTTGGGGGTCCCACTTAAATAGGTTGGATTTGGTCAATTTGAGAGGTCTATGATCATTTGATCTTTATCAATCAATTAATGGGTCTCAGCTCGCATCATATGATTTTATGAACGGTTAGAATAGAGATGATGAACTCCATTCATCTTAGTCCCACTTAAATATAACCAAACCAAACCAAACCAAGCCTTTTCCCACTAGGTGGGGTCGGCTATATGGATTTGACGACGCCAATCAAATCTGTTTAGGGCCATGTCCTCCGTTAGATCCATGTAGGCAAGATCATGTTTAATAGTTTCTTTCCAACTTCTCTTGGGTCTCCCTCTCCCTCTCATACTCTTGGCAAACTCCATGCTTTCACACCTTTTAACAGGTGCCTCTGTTGGACGCCTTCTAACATGGCCGAACCACCTCAGTCGATTTTCTCTCATTTTATCTCCAATCGGTGCTATTCCTACTATGCCCCTAATCTCCTCATTCCTAATCCTATCTCTCCTTGTGATCCCGCACATCCATCTTAGCATTCTCATCTCCGCAACTTCCATCTTCTTGACATGATTATGCTTTACTGCCCAACACTCTGATCCATATAACAACGCTGGCCGTACCGCCACCTTATAATACTTTCCTTTAACCTTGAGGGGGACTTTCCGATCACACAAGACCCCCGAAGCACTCCTCCATTTGGTCCACCCGGCTTGAATCCTGTGACTTACATCAGTATCAATCCCTCCATCCCGTTGCACCATAGATCCAAGGTACCTAAAGTTTTCTTTCTCTACTATCTTTTGTGTGCCCAAACTTACTTCTATGTTACTAGGTGTCCTACTTTGACTAAACTTGCATTCCATATATTCCGTTTTGCATCGACTTAGCCTAAACCCTTTTGTCTCTAATGTTTTCCGCCACAATTCAAGTTTAGCATTCACTCCTTCTCTCGTCTCATCCACTAAAACAATGTCATCTGCAAATAGCATACACCACGGCACCTCATCCTGGATATGTCTTGTAATCTCATCCATAACTAGGGCAAACAAGTACGGGCTTAACGCTGAGCCTTGGTGTAGACCAATCGTGATAGGAAACTCCTTAGTTTCGCCGCCAGTCGTCCTTATAGATGTCACGACTCTATCATACATATCCTTTATCGCCTCAATATAAGCGACACAAACTCTTTTCTTTTCCAGAACTTTCCAAAGAATCTCCCTAGGAACCCGGTCATAGGCCTTCTCCAAGTCAATGAACACCATATGTAAATCTCTCTTACCTTCTCTATACTGTTCCATTAACCTCCTCAGGAGAAAGATAGCCTCCATGGTTGATCTTCCATGCATGAAACCAAATTGATTCTCTGAAATATTTGTTGTTCTTCTTAGTCTTCTCTCAATAACTCTCTCCCATAATTTCATCGTATGGCTCATCAATTTAATCCCGCGGTAGTTCGCACAGTTCTGAATATCTCCTTTGTTCTTGTATATGGGTATAAGAATACTTTTCCTCCATGCATTAGGCATCTTCTTGCTCTTTAGCACTACATTAAAAAGCTTTGTCAACCAACTAATACCATCCTCCCCCAAGCACCTCCAGACCTCAATAGGGATACCATCTGGCCCAACCGCTTTCCCATTCTTCATTCTTTTCAATACTTCTTTAACTTCTTCCCTACTGATTCTCCTATAGAACATATGATTCGCTTCTTCTCTAGAAATGGTAAGCTGCCCCAATTGTATGTCACTACTACTGCTTTCGTTAAATAACTTGTAGAAGTAGCTCTTCCAACGCTCCTTTATCTCCTCTTCCTTTACTAATACATTTTCATCCTCATCCTTAATGCATTTAACTTGGTTTAAGTCCTTGGTCCGCCGATCTCTAGTTTTAGCAAGCTTGAATATCTCTCTTTCGCCTTCCTTAGTGTCAAGTCGCCTATATAGCTCCTCAAATGCCTTTGCCTTGGCCTCACTAACTGCCTTTTTGGTTTCTCTTTTTGCTTCTTTATACCTCTCCAAGTTCGCTTCAATTCGATCCTTTTGCCAAGTTTTAAAGCACTCTCTTTTAACTCTTATCTTGTCTTGGACGGCTTCGCTCCACCACCATGCCTCTTTCTGTACCGGAGCACCCCCTTTAGATTCTCCTAAGACTTCTTTCCCTACCCTCCTAATACACTCTGCTACCTTATCCCACATATTATTTGCACTCTCTTCTGTCGCCCAAACGTCTTCCTCTAGTACTCTTTCCCTTAAAGCTAGTTGCTTATCACCTTTCAGGTTCCACCATTTAGTCCTTGAGCATCTATACAACTTCTTTTTTCTAGTCCACCTTTGTAACTGCACATCTATGATCAACAACCTATGTTGGGAAGTCAAGCTCTCCCCCGGTATAACCTTACAATCTTTACAAGCTAAACGGTCTCTTTTCCTAGTTAAGAAGAAGTCAATTTGTGTCCTCGATGAGCCACTCTTATAAGTCACCAAATGCTCCTCTCTCTTTCTAAAAAATGTGTTAGTTACCATGAGATCATAAGCCACTGAAAACTCCAAGATATCCTTCCCTTCTTCATTTCTATTACCGTACCCATGTCCCCCGTGTACTCCTATGTATCCATCTACGTCACGTCCTACATGACCGTTCAAATCACCTCCTATGAAGACCATCTCTCCTTGGGGTATCTCTAGTAGCACTCCTTCCAAGTCTTCCCAAAACTTCTCCTTATGTCCATCTCCTAAGCCCACCTGGGGGGCATAAGCACTAAATACGTTCACTATCTCTTCTCCTAACACTAACTTAATTACAATAATCCTATCTCCATAGCGCTTTACATTCACTACATCTTCCTTTAAGTCCTTGTTTACCACTATGCCGACCCCATTCCTCGATCTATTAAGTCCCGTATACCATAACTTATACCCGGTCCTCTCAATCTCTTTAGCTTTGTGTCCCACCCATCTTGTCTCTTGCAAGCAAGCAATTGCGATTCGTCTCCTTTCCATTGTATCCACCACTTCCATAAGTTTCCCAGTTAGGCTCCCAATGTTCCAAGTGCCCAATCTCAGCCTTCTATTTTGGACTAGCTTCCTTACCCCCCACACTCGCCCAATAAAGTGTGAGGACCCTTGCCTATTTAGCACTGCACCCGGGCGCCGATGCAGCGGTCCTTGCTCACTTAAATATATTAGGTCAATTTTTTAGGTCTATGATTATTTAATCTTTCTTAATCAATTCATTCCTCACCTAAAGAATAAAACATTTGGAAAAAAACATAAAGATCAAAATAGCAACAAAAAAAGGACTCACAAGTTTACTAATTTAATAAATTTATTAAAAATAATTCATATCAGTCTTTGCATTTGGTGGCTTCGTGGTTATCCACGGGGTTTTGCTAGTGTGTGTATGTATGTATGTATGTATACATATATGTATGTATGGGGTGCGCTATAAAACTCCCTGGGAGTTTTGCAAAGAAAAACTCCCCTTTTTTAGCCTATCAAAGTTTAACACATGCCATCATTATCATAACCTTATCTTTTCTCTCTCTCTCTCTATACATGACATGGGATAATCTAATTGGATAACTTCAAGGGGCAAAAAAACGCCCCCTTTAGAATGGGCAGTTTAGATAATATCCCATGTATGTATATATGTATGTATATATATATATATATGAGGAGGGCTACAAAACGCTCGAGGAGTTTCTTATAAAAGAACGCCCCTTTTCTTAACCGACAAGAGGCATTCATAACAACTCATTAACTAATCTTAAAAGGTAACAATTTAATCTAACGTGCTAACTTTTAGGAAGAGGATTTAAGCAGTTTAAATGCCTAGTTAAAAGGCAACACATTTTACCCCTAATTTTTCTCTTTTTACCAATAAGGCTACAACGTAATCCCTATTTTTTCTCATTCTCATAAAAACCCAATCGCATATGCTTTGATATCAACGTATGATTGATCATGTGTACTACACTCCATTCAAGAAATTAAAATAGTCTTTGGATTTTTGTACGACCAACTTGATGGTGGGGCCATCATCAAATTTAAAACGTTATAGTAGATGTCATACCCTAAATTTCTTTTCAAAGAAAAGAGATAAGCATCTCTTAAGGGAACGTGTGACACCCCTTAGTGCGGCCCACTTATAAAAAATTCTATACCAATCAAAATAAATGACCAACCTTTTATGGGACCCTCATGTCTTATGAAAAAACTGTTCCCTTGTGACCTCTTTCCCAAAACAATTTTATCCAATTTTTAGGAGAAATAAGAGGAATAGATAAAATACAATTTTAATGAAATTGAGACCTGGAATTGAATGATAATGTGTCAAACTTTCTTTGGATAATAAAAGAGGGGAAAAAATGCCTCTTTTTGAATGGGGAGTTTTTGAGAATTCCCCTATATATAAATATAAATATATATATATATATGTATCTATGAGCATGGCTCTCATAAGCCGCAGCTTAGTTATTCTAAGCTGGAATAGTATTGGTCCCACAAATTAAAGTTGATTATATATTTTTTACATGATAGAACTGAAAAATCCAGTTCTTGATTTGATTTATCTTGATTTTAGAGACGATCATCATGCAAAAAACAACGATAATTGACTTTGACTTGTGGGACCATCACTATTTCAGCTTAGGAGAGCTGGCCTATATATATGGAAAATATTCTTCTAAGCTCGAGCTTAGGATAAAATTTTGTAAGCCCATGCTTGTAGGGCCCACCTTTGGTCCATTTGGATGGACCAACACACGACTCCCCCCTGAATTGCACATACAAACAAACTTTTGGCTAGATCCGAATTTACTGGACCGTTGAATTGACTATGTATTGATTCAAATGAACTGTTGACCATTAAATTTTTTGGGCCCAAATGGTGATCATGATAGAAATTAAATCACGGTTGGAGCTGATTTTTAATAGAAAGGAGGATCCTAGGGAGTCCTTGAAATCCCCCATCCCCATTCCCATGTGGGTCTCCAGGTGGACCCCAACACACACTTGAGCTTATCTTATTCTAAGGTTGAGCTTAGGAGAGCTAACCCCTATATATTTAAAATGCATGAGCCTACAAAGAAGACAAGAGAGAATGCATGTGTTTAAAAAAGGAATAAAAGTACTAAGTTTTACATTTCTTTAGAAAAAAAATATTTATCAAAATAAACATATAATTTACTAAGTTAATAAATAAACTTAATTTATTTAACATTGGCAGAGAGATACATAGAGCAATCTGGTACATTCTCACAAACTTGGCATTATTTTAATGTATAATATAATAGATTCGTAATCAAGATCTTTGATCATTGGACTAGCAATATATAATGTCACTTTCACATGAAATGATAGCTCATATGTGTCTACTGTCAATTAAATCCTCTGATGGCAACGGTCTCATCCACACGGACCACACTTGTGCAATATAATTTGTTTTTCAAGAGATAAAGTGAAACCTATGAGAAGTAATCAGAGTGGTTGTTTTTCTTAACCCATATTTGATTCGTCACAAGTCACAACAAGTGGGAAAATAATGTCACAACCGTCAAAAAATTTTCTTATACTTTTTCGGGCATCTAGAACTTCACTTCATGAAACAAAAGTAAACTTTCTTCATGAAACAAAAGTAAACTAGTTACTCAAACTACTTTAACCCATGAAAACAAATACAAATATAATTTACAACAATTATCTTTCCAACTAATTGGACATTTACTTACATTATTTTTTAGTAGATTTTCAAATATCACCTAAGATGCATTTATTTAGAGGATTTTTTTTACTAGGATTCTATATGTTGGAAACTCTATGGAAATCCATGAATTCCTTATTTTGACCAATGGGATTTTCAAACCCCAAAAACATGAGAGTGGCTACCTACACGTACACTACATTCGACTCTCTACACATTGCATTAAAATTTTTTTTTCTAAACTACCCCTCATTCTCTCACCTTCCCTCTCTCTCCTTGCTCGTCGCCGGCAGCTGTCTGCCGCCCGTCGCCTGCCCACTCTCTCCCCTTCCTCTCCTCTCCTTCTCCCTCTCTATTTCCCTCTCTTTCCCTCTCCTTGCTAAACCCTAAACCCTGCCCGTCGCCGCCCGCCCCCCTCTCTCCTTCTCCCTCTCTATTTCCCTGTCCCTGCTCGTCGCCGACCGCTGCCCGCCCACCTTCTCCCCTTCCTCTCTCCCTCTCCTTCTCAATGGCCAAAGAAAACTCAACATTTCTAGTGTGTTTCTGCCATTTTGATTCGGGCTCAAATCAAGTTTGTTCGGCGTCGCAGGCCGAATAAATCGAGTTTGTTCGGCCACACGAGGCCGAACAACTCGAGTTTGTTCGGCCCTATGTGGCCGAACGAATTAGATTCGCCGAGCTTTCATGTTCAATGTGATCGTTCGGCCACATAGGGTCGAATAAACTCAAGCTGTTCGGCCTCGTGTGGCTGAACAAGCTCAATTTGTTTGGCCCTACGACGCCGAACAAACTCGATTTGAGCCCGAATCAAAATTGCAGAAACACACTAGAAATGTTGAGCTTCCTTTGGCCATTGAGAAGGAGAGGGAGAGAGGAAGGGGAGAAGGTGGGCGCTGCCAGGGAGAGGGGGAGAAAGAGAGAGACCAGAGGGAGGGAGAGGGCAGGTGGTGGGCTGGGGGCTGCCGGGGAGAGGGGGAGAAAGAGAGAGACCAGAGGGAGGGGGAGGTAAGGGGGTGGGCTGGGGATGGGGATGAGGGCGGTTGAGGCTGCCGGAGCAGGAGAGGAAGAGAGGGAGATGGGTCGGCGGCTCGCTAGAGCAGGGTCGCCGGATAAGGGAGAGGAAGAGAGAGGGATGGAGAGGAATAGGGGTAGTTTAGGAATTTTTTTTTAAATGCAGTGGGTAGAGAGGAAAATTCAGTGTGTAGGTAGCAGCTCTCCAAAAACATTTCAAAATGTCACTTTTAGCCTTCTAAAGTCTCCAAATTCTAGCATTACACTATTACAGCAAACAAATGCCCCCTTTAGACTCTTTGTTTTCACATCTTTAATACTCTTTTGGTAAAACCTCATTTACTGTGAATTCTTAAGATAGGAAGGGCTGTGTTTTAATACAAGGGTTACAAGGAAATGCACCTTTTTTAGTACGTAAATAAAGTTTTTTTAGCATGAAATAACAATTTGGAAAAAACTGCTCCACATCATTAATTCACTATATTTCTCTGCTTGAGGGGATTAATAAAAATCATTTAATAAAAGGGACAAGGGAGAAACAAACACAGGGTACTAAACATGGAGATGGAAAAAACATAAGATATTACATATAAACAAATAAAATCACATATTGGTGAAAACCAAAATAGCCAATTGGAGACCAATCTAACAAACAGACATCCCCAAGAAGAAACACTCTGTCTCACTTACTCCCTCTCCCTTCCTCTCTTCCCAATTTTTTTTTTTACTTTCTAAAAGGCCTAATCTTCAACTTCACAAAAGTACTTAAAACCAAGATGAACTGCCTCTTTTTCATCCCCCTCTCCTTTTATCATATCTGAATCTTCTTTTAATGCCTGTTGGATGGAGTCCATGCCACCATAAAAGCACTAGAACAAAACTCAAACTCATAGAAGGTGGTCCTTTGTGTCCAAGGACTCGATTTGTGAGGGCTTGAAGCCTTGAACCACATGCTACTCAAAAATTTTTTTTTTTTTTTTTGGAACGATCTAATCAAACCTGAGCAATATGTCTTCCTTAATAGCTTTCTAACGTAGAACATGAGGAAAAGTTTATAAAGCCTATTGACCCTGTCACACTGAAGACAGTTTTCAGATCTAGTCACGCGAGGAAAAATATAAAAACAATGCAACACCCATTCAACCTAACCATTGCCAATAGATCATAGAGCAATGTTCATGTCCTTAAATCATAGAGCTAAGGGCCTGTTGCTTTGCTAGAATTCAAGGAATTCTTGTATGGAAAATTTTTGAATTTTCGGACATAGTGGAATTCCTAAATGTTTACTTGTACTTGAGCATCTAAAAATTCCACAAAAAATAAAAAAAATAAAGGAGTTCAAATTTCTAAGTTCTAAAATGCCATTTGAAACCTTATGCAGCTGGAATTTTAAAATGCTTATGAAAAAAATATGATATTTACAAATTACAAGAGACAGAAAAATATAAAAACAATGCAACACCCTTTCAACCTAACCATTGCCATAGATCATAGAGCAATGTTCATGTCCTCAAATGCCATGTGATATGATGTAAAAAAAATTCCAACATCATTAATTCCTGTGAGGAATTCTAATAAAGAAAAAGGTTGGGATGCATGTTTTACAAGACTATAGGTTTAGATTAGACAACTCACAAAAGTAAATAATTTAGTACGACTGAATTTCAAACCCCTCTTTCATTTGAAAGGGGAGTGGAGTCCACCTCATTTTATTTGAAAAAGAAGAAGGAGAGTGGGACAATAGACCAGATATATTTTCTCGTGTTGAGACTGACAATAAATTTGTGAGCCTTTTTTAAGTGTGGGGCTCCTTGTGAAATATCAGAACCGTCAAAAGTCAATGCCCCACTCTAATAACGAGTTGTCAAGTATTTTACAATGGCCAACTCATATGAGAGTTACATTTAGCAATGTCTACTAGGGTCATTTGCTTTTCACTCATATAATATGGAAATAGATATACATATATTAAAGTAGTTGTAGGTGCGGAAAATAATGACCCACAATAATTGGGGAGCCTTAGAGGACTTATCCAAATTGGTGATGACTGGGTACCGTCCGAAAGCCTGAAAGAGAAGAGCAAACGGTCAGAGGACCCTGGCCTGGTCGGCACAAGGCTCTCCGATGCCAAAGTCAGTGAATGAACTGGAACGATGGAAGGAGAGGAAGAAGAGAGGCAGAGTAACAGCTCTGTGGGTTGAATTGTGCGTACCTTGCA
This sequence comes from Litsea cubeba, assembly GCA_012931725.1. Taxonomy (NCBI): domain Eukaryota; kingdom Viridiplantae; phylum Streptophyta; class Magnoliopsida; order Laurales; family Lauraceae; genus Litsea; species Litsea cubeba. The sequence continues at coordinate 45,123,533 of CM022954.1, forward strand.
TGTGAAATGTCGTTCTATTTATAGACGATTTGGAAGATATCTTAGACGATATCTTGATGTGGATCCCATGATTCGACTGGGAAGTCATGATCAGCCCACATTGCAATTAATGCGGTTCAATCCAGCCCACTCTGCATTTAATGCCAGTCGGGTCCGCCCACGTTGCATTAAATGCGCGTCACGTTGGGCCAGATCGTGTTGGGCGCCTTTGACGGTTGGGGTACCCTCGGATCCGCCCTCGGGCCTTGCCCTGATGTGGCTTCAGCCGCTGGATGCCGCCTTGTCAAGGGTCTGGCGAAGATTGTGAGGGGCTGGATGTCGCATCTGTCTCGCTAGCTCGTGCCCCTATTCCTCCACGTGCCTGATGACGTGGGGGAAGTGGGGTGCGAGTGGAGGCTCTTTCCTGCTTCGGCTTTCGTCCCGGCTCCTTTGGCCGAGGTGGAGTTCTCAGCCGAGATGGGCACACGGGGCAGTCGAGCTCGGCGCTAGCGATCCGGGGCTGCTTGACTTCGGCTGAGGCCTCTGCCCCGACAGTCGGGGTGAGTCTGGTGCCACGTGGATGGCATGCGGTCGGCACGTGAGAATGCTTAGTCTCATCTGATGGCTGTGATTAGCTTAATCCTGAGTTCCGGAAATCTCCCCACACAGTAGTAAATGTGAAAGACAATATCATATTTGTTTGGAAGCACTATTTCTACGAGAGTAAATATTGAATGTTTGGACTCCATATGTAAAATCTTCATATCTATCAAAATCAATAAATGGTCGAGACATTAAAAAAATTTCTTGAAGTTTAATGGGTCATGATAAAATTGGAACGATTGGAAATAAAAAATATTGTGATCAAGTTACAAAATTAAAAGGTGTTGAAAGGACTGGATACGGTGACCTCCGCAAGCGTCCTTTTTAGAAGTGTAATTATTTCAAATCTTTTGCCTCATTACACACTAATTCACACAATCACACATCATTTAATGTATAAATAAAGTTAATCAAATGTAATCATACTTTTTCCTCCAAAATTGATCTATTGGTAAGGTCTAGTTTTTTCAACTAAAAGTCCCAAAAAGCTCCAATCTGATAATGAGGTACCAAATGCTAACACCATTCAACCATAAGTGCTTATGGCTTGACAAACCTAATCATACTCAACCTATTGGCATGTGCAACACTTTTGTACATGAGTTTGTGATCAAGTGTATCCGGCCTTATCCATCTCCTCAGCTTTTCTTTTAACAACATGGGTGTCGTTGATATCATTGACCCAGCCAGACTAATTCTTTGGGTATGGTAACCACGAACCCCACACAAATGCAACTATAAGGTCATGTTTGGTAACAGTCATTGCTGTGGATTTCCACCCCATTTTCTTCCATTGCATGGAATGCCCATGTTTGGTGGACTGTAGAAAATCAAAGGAAGGCTTTCCACATTCCTCCAAGTTGATTATTTCACTCGTCAGAACCCTCCCCCCCAATCAGATTTTTGAAGGGCACGGAAATACAGAAAGGCGCTGCTATAGTGGTTCTGGACGGTAATATAGGGCAGTCTAGTTTTTGTGCTTTTTTGTTTTTATTGGCCCCAAAATCAAGATCTGAATCGATGATTGTGTTAAGAAGGTCCAAAACGGCCATCTCACAAAATTTCAGCCGTTGATTCGTCTTAGATCTTGAGATATTTGCAAAACCATATAAAACGTTAGACGACAATTTCTAGGCCAAAAAAGGGGATTAAATCCAGTCTTTTTTTTTAATTTCTGGTTTCTGTGGGCCCCATTTGGACGATCTGAACCAGTAGTTATTTTTAAAAGGTCCAACACGACTAGTTGATCAAATTTCAACCGTTGATCCTTACCATATTTTGAGATATTTGTAAAAAAAGGGTCTAGTATTAAAATATTAATTTTTTATTCTTGTGGGCCCCCTTTGCACGATCTGAACCGTACATATTCTCTAAATGACCACAAACTACTTTAAGTGAAAGTTGAGGTCTTGATTTTTCATGAATTTTGAAAAATTTTTAAAAAAATATTTGTGACGATTGGATCACACATTCTACAATTTATAGGAAACTTCCCTCCATCTAAATATGGAACTCTCATTGGAAATCCTTCTTGATGATGTATAGATTCTTTAGAGATGGAGATAATCCTCTAAACGGAGGATTCTTCTACGTTTGGCACGTTAAACGTGCCCTAAGTAAATTTGAGACGATTTTGAGGGGAGGAAACCCTTGCCTCGTAAACTCCTAGCCTCAATCATCTCATGAGTTCCAAGTCTCGGACAGCCTCCGATCAAGCCTCACCCATCTCGTGAGTAGGAGACTTGGAGACTCAGACAACCTAGACTCCTTGTACTTCTAATTAGATGAGAGGAAATGCCATCTTTTTAATTGCCTCTCTGCACCGACTCCATCCATCAGGCGCGAGACAGGATCCGATTTCGACTCCTGTCACCTAAACTGTACATCCGGCTCTCAGTCCCTCACTTCTCACTCTCCAGAAAAAAAGCCTTCAAATCGAGACGGAGAGAGAGATGAAGGGTCTCGTGAGGCGTGAGATCCTGACCGCTAATCTCTTCGCCAAGATCACGGTCTTCTTCCTCATCTCCTCCGCCTTCTTCTACCTCGGAAAGCACTGGTCACAATCCGATGGCTACCAGCAGCTCATCTTCTTCAATCACCAATCCCCACCGTCCATCTCCATCTCCATCTCCCCCAACGCAAACCTCAATCTCAACATCTCCTCCCTCCTCCCTCCACCTCCACCCTCCTACCCGCCGCCTAACCTCCCCTCTCCTCCTCCTCCTCTTCCCCCTCCGCCGCCGCCCGATCGCTTCGGGATCGTCGACGAGAATGGGAAAATGACGGAGAATTTCGATGTCGGCGAGGTCGATCTGGATCTGGTGGAGAATGATGAGAATCAGACGGTGGTGGGAGAGGGTGGAGACGGGAATTCTAGGGCTAGGGCTAGGGCTAGGGTTAGTAGGTTGCGGCTGTGTCCGGAGAGGATGAGGGAGTACATTCCTTGTTTGGACAATGAGGAGGCGATCAAGAAGCTGGAGTCGACGGAGAAGGGAGAGAAGTATGAGAGGCATTGTCCGGAGCAGGGGAAGGGCTTGGATTGCTTGGTTCCTCCGCCCAAATATTATAAGCAGCCGATTCCGTGGCCCAGAAGCCGCGACGAAGTAATTTTCTCTTTTTTCTTCTTTTCCAAGTTTTTTTTTAATTATTGATTTTTTTTTTCAGTATCATTGTCATCACCATCATCATCATCATCATATATTCATATTAGATTTATTGAATTCTAATAATTATATATATATATATATATATATGCTAGCAAAGGAGGCACATGCAAAAAAATATGTATTAGTAAATTAAAAATTCACTATAATTTTATTGGTAACAATTAACAATAGGTGCATAGAATGTACCATAATCATGGGCTGAAAGCATGTATTTATATGCAAATGTGGTTGATAAAACATGCAGATTTTAAAAGTTGTGCTGTGCCTAGATATGCCTTAGCCTTAGGAGGAACACCCCTAGCTGTAGGCATGTATTCTTATACAAATGGGGTTGATAAATTATGCAAATTTTATAGAATTTTCAATTCCAATATTTGACTTGTTCATGCAATTCGTAATCTCGCAATCAACAATTCCAATATGGGTGATTCGTACAATTCATAACCCAGCAAGCAAAAAACCATCTACCACATCATCAAATAATGCCTATTACCCCTACCTTTCTCTTCACCATTACAACCATTGATGTCTGCATACCTCAATTAAGAAAGATAAACAAAAATAATATAAAAAACAGATTGAGTACCAGATGCATAAGCAAACAAAATCAAATCATGAAAGATGAGGCAGGGCATGGCTTTTGGGATTCCAAAACCCATATGCAACTTATGAACTCATTACATCCAAAAGAGGGCATCCATCAAGTGGGCCATGTTCAATATTAAATTATGCAAAAATAATCACATGAGTGATCCATTGCATTAAACCCGTCGTTCACATGCCTAATTAACCATATGCTCCACTTTTTTTGTGATTTTTAATTACTAAGTAATAGGATTGAATGTCAGGAAAGGTTTAAGAAAGAATAATGGGAGAGATTTCAGGGGGCATATGGGAGAGATTTTAGGGTAGGACGATGGTACTTAGATATTTTAGATTTTAGGGAAAGTAATAGACAGATTTTAGGGTCACACGATGATGTATACAAATGATTGGTCGACACATGGCGGTGAGGTGGCATTGCCGAGGAGGTTGTATTTCAGAAGGGGGAGCTCCCAGCCCCTCCCCATGCTGGTTGCCCGGCCCAGGCCGAAAAACTAAATATGTATTAAAATTAAAAAGTTTTATTAAAATATTATAAAAATCTAAAAGAAACAATATATTATCTAGTAATGGATATAAAAAAAAAGATCGAGATCAAAATCAGAATAGTATAAAATAGCCAAAAAATAAAAAAATAGAGAAAATAGCGATAGAAAGTGAAGTAAGGAGGAGGAAGGTAAAAAAAGGTTAATGATAGTAGACCATCTCATCAGGATTTAGTGTGTGATAATTTGGTAGATCTCCTAAGTTACTTTTATGAAATAAGTAAATTGGGGAAGAATATCAAAATTTAGAGATTTTTGGAGAAGAGTATTAAAATTTGAAATTCAAATTGAAAATAAAGTTGTGAATAGAGCTAATGAAAATCAGGATTATTCACTGTTAGAGTTTCATATGTGAGCCCCTAACGGATTTGTGGTGATCCGCGATGAGCTCAGAAAAGTTCTCATATATGAATTCAAGCCATAGACGAAACTCAAACAAATATTGAAAAAGAAAAAGACAAAAAGGAGGCTATATATATGTTGTGGTTTACGTCTGTTTAATAGACAATCACAAACCTTGATTTTGTGGATATTCCTAATCCACCTTAGAACATTCAAATCTCATTATAATCTCGAGATTGGTGTGAGATGAGCATGAGTTTTAGTGGGGCCCACTTCATGCACTATTTTAACGGCCATCATATATAGATTTGTCTCATAGGACTCGTTAAAATTATCTTATTTATGTGTCAATGTTGCATACATGTCTAATTAAGCAAATAACTGAATGCCAAATCCAAAACCATGCACAAAAAAAAAAAAAAAAAAAAAAGAAAAAGAAAAAAAAAAGAAAAAGAAAAAAAAGAGAGGAGGAAATCCAGATCCAATGTTCGATCTGTAGAGACCTATTTTCAAGCCACGGAAAAAGAGTCAATCATACACATCGAAGGACGGGGTGTAACAAAACTGTGAGTTACAAAAAAGTACCTTTGAGGTTGAAAATTCTCCACTCCTAAATCTTCATCTCATCAAAATATAGTCATAGATGGACACAGCATCTGGATGTAGAAACTGCTTTGGTAAAAAGTCTTCCATCCATTTCGTAATCTTCCACAGATAATTAACTGTAGAAGATGTCAATCTTTTCTTTCTTCTTCTTCTTCTTTTCTTGCCGAGTTGCAAAAAGTATAGAATTAGAAGTGGTTTAAAAAAAAGCCCCAAAAGAACATAATAAAAATAAGAGCCAAAGAGAAATTTTTTATAAAAGCACAGCTAAGTAAAGATCTGAGAAGAGCTGAAAAACAACATACAATGCTTTTGAGCATGTCACTTCTGTTTTTATCTTAGATATTAGAGCTATATGCAAGAAGATCAACACCATTGGATTACCAAAAGCCACTCTAGATGTGAAAGAAGTGCTTTTTTCTTAAATCATGCTCACTGATTCTATGAGAACTGGATGATCAACCAAGGGTTTCCATCTCCCTTATATAGAGCAATCCCTAGGAGTCATGGCTACTACGGTCTCTACCCGTCTCAGAATCCCACATCTTCTGACCAGCGTGGGAATTCTGTCAAACCGGGAGTCTGATCTTGATCCAAACTCTACAACCAAGAGCTTGATTCCTATCTGTTCTACCAGATCAAGAATTATTGGGAGTTCATCTGCGGCACACCGCCGGGTCGATCTGGCGTGGGCCCCATGGTAGTCAGGCCACACAATTTTCCAACAAGATGCACCATAAAAAGGCACACCTATTGGATGATCAGATGGCACTTTTTTTTTTTTTACCTTTATTTATAATTTATTCATTATAATTCTCAAAAGTAATCCAAAACCATTAATTTTGGGTTTAGAATAATGGAGGGATGAGCCACTCATCATCAAAAGAAAAAACTAACAGATAGCAAGAGAAAAAATAGGCTTCCCCTCTCTCTCCATTTCAAAATGGAGAGAGTTTAGGGGAAAGAGGTTTCAGTTTTTGTGAAATCTTCCAAAAGAGATTTTAAAAAAGTAAATTTGACGTGAGAAGTCACTTGAGAGATAAGTCTGATTCCTAATTTAAAGAGTTTACTTGTGTAAAATAGCTGATTCTTTAGGACTTAGAGATAAGATAAAGAATTGATTTTGATTCATTGCCCATAACATTAGATTTTTAGCTGTCTTTGGCTGGTATTTTGATAAAAAGAAACTTTATCTTTGCAGAAGTCCAAAATTTTCGTTTGAGAGAGAGAGAGAGAGAGAGAGAGAGAGAGAGAGAGAGAGAGAGAGTTTCCGATTAGGAATAGTTGTTTCTAAAATTTGGGACCTAGATTTTAAGGTCATAGATTTTAGGTGTCCCTCGAGATCACCTAATGATTGGTCGACGTGTGGAGGCAAGGTGGCGTGCTTGGGAGATCCCACTTTCAAAATCGAGAGCCGGAAGTCCCTCACCTGTGCTGGTCTAATATATATAATATTTATGGATTTACTAATTTGAATAATGTGCCACTTGATCAAAATCATGAAGGTTTTACTTATCCTTGTTCATGAGAATCATGAATTTGATTTGTCCATCTCAACATCTGTCACCAATAGACTTCAATGTTCGTTACAGGTGTGGTTCAACAATGTACCACATTCACGCCTGGTTGAAGATAAAGGGGGTCAAAATTGGATTTCAATTGCGAAAGATAAATTTAAATTTCCAGGAGGTGGGACCCAGTTTATACATGGAGCAGATCAATACTTGGATCAAATCTCCCAGGTCTGTTCTTTACCAAAACCCAATGGTAGATTGAGTTAAAGCTTTGATATGGCCCCCTATTCTTGTGTCCTCTTGACTTTGATAGAAAACTCTTCCTCTGACCTAATCATGCAGATGGTTCCTGATATTACATTTGGTAATCATACTAGAGTGGTCTTGGATGTTGGATGTGGGGTAGCGAGCTTCGGTGCATATCTACTTTCGAGGAATGTCATCCCTCTGTCCATAGCCCCAAAAGATGTTCATGAGAACCAGATTCAATTTGCTCTTGAGCGTGGTGTGCCTGCTATGGTGGCAGCTTTCGCAACACGTCGTTTGTTGTATCCCAGCCAGGCTTTTGACTTGATACATTGTTCAAGGTGTCGAATCAATTGGACTCGTGATGGTATGCCCTTTTCTATTTTATACTTCAAATGGTGGATTGCTGTAAACTTAGTTGCTTAGCTTCTCTCTGCAGTACTTATAATTTTACTTCATTGCTTGTGATGAAGATGGAATTTTGCTGCTTGAGGTCAACAGAATGCTTAGGGCAGGAGGGTACTTCGCTTGGGCGGCACAGCCAGTTTATAAACACGAAGAGAGTCAACAAGAAGCATGGAAAGGTAGTCCTATGCTGGTGTTCATTAGCAAAAAACCTTGGCCTTCTCATTTTTGAATTGATTTCTACAAAATTTTCTAATGTGGATTGGGAAGGTTGCAGATATCCCATTGTACATTTCAACCAGGGGCGGACCCATATACATGGGTCTGGGGGCTGAAGCCCCCACCATGGCTGAAAAAAGTTAAAACTTCTTTAAACCCCCCTGCAATTTCTAAAAATTTTAATGTGTTTTTTTTTACATTTGCCCTTCCCCTAATATATCTTTTACATAGAGCCGCCCCAAGTTGAATGTCTTGGGTCCACCCTTGATTTCAATAATGGCTGCCCCTTCAATATCCCATTGTACATTTGGTCTTTAATGGGAAGTGCATATCCAATGCTGCAGTTAATTTTTTTTTTCTGCCATTTGCCTACTTAAAAGACTCATAATTAAATGGAGGAATTGAATCTACCTGCTCTATCAAATGTTATGCACTTCCACATTAATCTTCTTGTAATGCAGGAAATTGTATGTCTCAATAATCTTCTGATTGCCATTCCACTTGCATTTCCACGGTCTGATCTTGTGTTGGCACTTTTGTCATTACTCACTGTCGAATCTCAACCACCTGTTCTAATGTAACCAAGGATGAAAATAGCGGTAGCGGCCCGCCGCCAAACTGCTACGAAGCGGGCGATACGTAGCGGCGTAGCGGGGATATTTGAAAAAATCGCCCAAAAAATCTGAATTTTTTTTTAGAAAATCCAGAAAATTGTAAAATGAAAGAATATGTAGTTCTTTTGCAAAAGTAAGTAAGAAAAGGGGGCATAGCGGTACCCTCAATATATGAAGTCCTGTATCGCTGTGTAAATAGAAAATAATAGTAATGATTAGTTTTTTCACATGTATTCATGTTTCTTAGTCATACTAACTTAGAAAGTAATGGAAAGCTCATAAAAAAAAAAAAAAACTAAAACATGAAATAAAGGCATAAGACTTAAGAGTTAGGTCATTACTCATTACTCATTACTCATTACTCATTAGTGAACATTGAACAATCAAATATCAATACTTCAACATTCAAGGTTCAAATTAAATCAAGTGAATGGACTATGAAGTGATCATGTCACGTCCCCAAAATAAGAATTGGGGAAAAACGTGAAAATTAAAATTTTAAATTCAAATTCCTGTGTTTAATACAACACAAGCTTCCAAAAGTGGACCCACATAAAATTTCAACATGTGGTGAGTCAAAATAAATTTCATTAAATGCAACGGAAGCTATATTCAATTGGTATTCAAAGTAATGAACCATCACGAAAATCAAATAAACATAATAATTCAAGTTGCGAAAATGAATAAAACAATTACTAAGAAAGGTTTATCATTGAGGAAAGTTCATCTAAGGAATTACTAAGATGACGTTCTCTCTAAAGTAGGTTCAAACGGCTCCGAAACCGTCTCCGGCGTCCCACTCAGGTTCGTCAGTTGGCTCAAACGTTTGAAACGTTTGATCCTCCTCCGTTTCCTCGGTAAAGTAGGGCTCGGTACCTATGCACCAAATATTACAAAGTAAATAGCAAGTACATAATCATAATTCGAAATTAAATACCATTACGAGAAGAATAAAGACAAGTGTGATCATATAGAAGTAAAAGTGAAGATATTTTCGAATGAACGTATGACATAAATCCAAATAAAACAAATGGAGCAATAAGATTCACACGGAGACAAGTGTCCCAGTTGTGGGTGGTCAACCCTACATAATCGAGAAAGCCCGTCCATAACGTCGGTGGTCAACCGATCAATAAACAAAAATCAGGATAACCTGTTCACATTCATAGCGGATTATAAGTGATCCGGACACATCGGTGATCAACCGTCCATATACGATCTGCAGTCGTTCAAAAATGACCAACATAAAGAAAACATATATGCATAATAGACCCGAATAATAAGGCTCCGACACAAGAGTCCTAAGTCAAAGTAAAGTGCTGGCCATTCTACATTTATATCATAATCAAATCGTTATACAAAATTTGCCAAGCCACTTTATAGTCCGTAACACAATAGGGTATGCATCTAAAGGAATACATATCCTAAATCAACATATATATGCATGCGAAGGTCAAGGAATAATCACAAACCAATCCTATGGTTAAACATAAGGTCTCGTACCCAACAACCACTGGAATCTCTAATAGATAAAAGATCAACGCATCCATTCTAAATTAATGGTGCATAAATCCAATTAAGGATTTTCCAATAGAGATGGGTTGAACTTAAATCTACTAGGATTTTCTCGAGGTTATATGAAGTACTAAACCTCATGTTAGTAAGATACCGTGTGCCCATACGGTATTTACTCGGTCCAATGATCCAATTAATAAGGTATAAAAATATAAATTTAACACATTAAAAACCAAAGATATCATTTAATATTAATTTGTAAATAATAATGATAAATAACAATCTTAGTTTATAATTTTAGAAAACCTAAGGATTCCATTTAAAATATTTTCCACATTCAAAATAGTCAAAGGATTTAATTTGGATGTATAAAACAACCCAGGCCCTTATTCCAAATTTTTAGAACATCATGGTTTTAAAACTAACATTACTAGTCACATGACACTATTTCAAAACTGTTGCCAGTCAACAGCCCACACCTTTCTTTCCTTTAATCCTATTCAAGTCAAGTACCACTCAACAGGTCTCCAAGTTACCACTCACCAGGTTACCAGGTCACCCATTCTCTTCCCTTTATTCCCTCACATGACATGTCAACATTACCTTCTCTACATCAGAACCGCCCTAACAAGTTAATACAGAATGTTATTCTGTTATGGGTGAAACGACGCCAAGTGCATCATAACCGTCTGGAAAGTGGGCCCCACAAATCAGCCATCAAGATCAACCCCACCTATCATGGTCGCCCAGGCAGGTCCGGCCCTTTGATTGGACCAGATCTGACCAGATCCCCCCATGGGCCCCACATCAAGATTAAATAAAAGAAAGCAAATAGAGTAAATCAATCCTTAGGGCATAAAAAATGGGTTTCTACATGCATCTAACACTAGAATCAACGAGAAATACAAGCATTAAATTTACAAATTATGGTTAAGTACTTGCCTTTCACCGGGGTTAAAGAAAACGCAACAGATCTAACCAATACCCAAATCAAGATTCCCACAGCGCTCGAGAATAATCCTATCGCCAATCTGACATAAGAGATGGAAAAGAAATGCCCAAATGAGCAGATCTATTATAACCCTACCCAAACCTAACATTGGAAAAGAAGAAGATAACCCAAGGGTATAGATTTACTTCTCTAATGGCTTGAGGAGAGGGTTACCTGAGATAAGAAGGTCGAACCAAGAATGATGGTATCCTCTGATCTTGATTCTGATGGCTAGATCTCAAAGCTGGTATGGCTTGGGATGCTGAAAAGAGGAAGAAGAAGACGAACGATCGGGACAGGAATAGTTGCAGAGGAAGAGATAAGGATGTGCATTCGTAATAAGAGGATAAGGTTAAGAGAATAATGGGCTTAAGTCATTGGGTCGGGTCAAACTGCGGGTCAGGACATCTACCCAGTAGCCCGACTCACCGATTCAAACATCTAATCTATCGTGTGCCCCACTAAATCCTACCCACTTAAATAACTAAAATACATTTAATTAAAATAATAGTAATATTCTAATTAAAATATAATTATAAATTATAAATGGGACCCGAATCTTACAGATCAACAATCAACATTCAACACCAATTTAGAATTAACAGAGTAGAGAGTTAGTGAAGGAAATAAGAATACCTTAGTCACCACCAAAAGGAATGTCTACCAAGATTCAAGGTATGGTTATCCTCATCCCCATCAGTGTTATCATTAGTATTGGCACCATATTGCATTTCATATTGATGAGTATTGGGATCCACAAATCCAAAGAAGGTAGCCGCATCATCGTAATTTGGAGGAGGTGGAGGTGGATATTTATTATATTGCGTTTCATCATAGTCACCATATGAGTAGGACCCTGAAACAGAAGACTGTTATTGACCTTTGGTCCTATAAATAACAGAAGAGACTCTGATGAAGAGCAGACTGTTATTTATAGCTAAGTGTATACCATCATTTAATTCAAGGTTCATTATTCTGTATTCGGTCCCGTCAGATGGAGAAGTGACCTATACTAATAATTACCCTAAATCATCCATATGGGAGTTTGTACTGGAGATTCCATAATTAACTCATCCGATGAGGAGGAAGACTTCAAGGTCAACACATAAATTGATTACATCTCCTACTAAACAATGATGGAGACCGTGGGAACTAAAGAGGTTCCCTCTCCCACTTAGTTATTTAACAATGAGGGTTCTTTATAAAACAATTTAATTAAGACCAGTTTGAAATCTAGTAGTAATAGGCAACTATATCTTTACTACTATACCATTCCAAACATAATTAAACATGTTTAATATCATATCTAGCAAGTTATGATAATAATAGACATCCAAGCATAAAAAAGGAAAGACAACCAGCAAAAGAGTCCTAGCTATCATGGTCAAGTAGGATCCTTTTGTCTTCATGATTGCCACTTCTTTAAAACATACGCTTCACGAAGGGGGTCCGGGGGTATTCCCATGCGGGGATCGAGCCGTCCGATCAGCTCGCGGGGGCCCAGGGGGCGGCGCCCCCAGACCAGATTTTTTATGAAGTTCTTCCTTCGAAAACGAATTTCTGCCTTCGGAACCTGTGTCCCTTCTTAAGAAATTACATTGAATCCTAAGCCTCCTGACGAATTCTAAACCCTAAACCCTGAGAAAATGGAGTTGGGACCACTAGGGGGCAGTCAAAGAAGGTTCACAGCAGTGAAAATGGAGAATAGAGAGGAAGAGATGAAAAAAATGAGGCCAAAAGTCGTCATGAAAACCCCCCACCACGTATTGGCCGCTACGGCCGGCCGATATTTCGGCCGTAGCGTGACGGTGGCTACCGCTACGGCCGATATATCGGCCGCTACGCGATATTTACATCCTTGAATGTAACACAATTCATAGGTGGGAGCTGTCTTTCTTCTTCACCTCATCTTGGAACTTTCTTTCTTTTGTATTTTTTCTTTATTTTACTGGTACTTTGGATATTGTTTGCTTGCTTTCTTGTTGGCCTTTTGAAGTTGGTCTGTTGTCTGCACTCCCCAATCAACTTATCTTCCCCATTGCCTTTTTTGGCTACTTAGTCAATTGGGTTTATGCAATGCCTTCTTGCACAGTCATCTTCAAGAGATGGTATACATGCAACAATGGTCCTTCACAACCACCACTTGTATGTTCGTTTAGAAAATTAATATACGGCCCGAAACAAGTTCCCAGCATGTGGTTCTTGTGGCTTTTCAGTTTCGCCCTGAGCATGGATTTCTCAGTAGTGCTAGCTTGTCCTTATTTATCAGGCACACCTTGGATTGCTGTATTTTTCTTATTCCATATGTTGACAATATCGTTATATTGCTAGTGACACAAATGCCATGTAGTCATTATTTTAGTAACTTGTCTCTCGTCTTGACATTAAGGACCTCAGTCTTCTCAATTTTTCCCTTATATAATAAAGGACAGCACTTTTGCATTTAACATATGCAAAATATCTCTGCAAATGATGGGGACCTCTTCTGGATTTTAGCATCATATCGTAGCGCTGTCAAGGCTCTTCCGTATCTTATAGTCACATCCTGACATGTTGCATGTCAGTTTATGCCAGCTCATATTGTAGAACTATTGAGGCTCTACAGTCATGTTTGCCAATTCAAGCACAAACTGGTGAGAAAATCATCACAAGGCTATCAAGATATACTAAAAAGGGACTATTAGCGATGGCTTTGACTTTGGAGTTTTTTCCTGTCTTGATCTCTATCTCCTTGCCTACTGGAATACTGATTGGGCTAGTTCTCATTAAGATCATCATTCCATAACTAGTAACTATATTTAATTTATTCTATGGTCTTCTTCTGTTGCTCTGGTGAATACTCATGCCCCTACCCACCCACACCATCACACAATCTCAAGATCCAGTGTTAAGGTCGAATATAAGGCCTCTAATCTTGTTGGCTAATCTGGCATGCCATGCTGTGTTTTCTGATCGATCTGTTAATTCATGCTGGCACTGTGCACATTGAGGTTGGTAGGCTACCATTTTGTTCACAAATGAGCAGTTTGTGGTAGTCTTATCATATTTGTCACCTGTGATCAACTGAAACTCAGCTTGCTAATGGATTCACTAGGTACTTGTTTGTTGGTTGCCCTGTAATCATCTCACCTGGAACTTTGGTTACCTGTAATGATTAATAACAAAACTGACTCAAGAGTAATTCAAGTTTTCGAAATTGAAACGCATGCATTGTCATTGACGTGCATGCTGAGTTTTCTTTACTCAACAGTAATTCAAGTTTTCGAAATGCATGCACTGTTATTCACCTAGAACTTTGGTTAACTACTTAACTGTAATGGTCAATAACAAAACTGACTCAAGAGTAATTCAAGTTTTCAAAACGCATGCACTGTCATTCACATGCATACTGAGTTATCTGCACTCTACAAAGATCCGGATCAGCCCTACCTGTTTCTTTTCTAGAATTTATGACAATAATTTGGTTTGCTAGGGCTTTTTGGACATGACCTTTTGGAATTCCTGGAATTCCACTCTCTTTACTTTTTGCTGGAATTTCAAGTGATCCACTGAGAGGAGGGTTTTGGAATTTCACCTCACGGGTCCCATCTTTTGGATAATTTGAAATTCTCCAGACATAAATTCTTGGAATTCTAGTAAAGAAACAGGCCATAAGGTTTTCCTTTTCTCGATTTTGATATTTAGCAACAAACTTAATGTGGTCTATACACCCTGTATTTTTAGGGTGTTATTATATCTCAGTCAAACATATCCATTACACCTATTCAATTATCTTATTTTTGTGATGCCTTTGATTCTAATCATTTCTCAATTTTATTAAGTTATTTATTATCTTTTTTGATTCATTTCTTTGTAATCTTGGGCAACAACTGAGATACCATTCTTATAAAAACAACTCGATAAAATAATTATTAATATATACAGCAATGCGACCCATGTTCAGGATTGCAAATAATTCAGATTCAGATTATTTTCATTCTCTAGGACGTGTATTCACATCAATCCATTCAAATGATTGCTCTGTGTTTGTATTTCATATCAAGTTTGTGTTTACTTTTCTGCATACAGAGATGGAAAACCTCACTGCCCGTATTTGTTGGGAGCTTGTGAAAAAGGAGGGTTATATTGCCATTTGGAAGAAGCCTTTAAACAACAGCTGCTATATCAATCGTGATGCTGAAGTTCAACCGCCGCTTTGTGATAACGACGATGATCCAGACAATGTTTGGTATCTCCGTTATCTTTCACCTCTTTTTTTTTTAAGATCAATGTATAGGAAATTTCAGAAAGTTCTGTTGATATTCAGTCATTTTTCTATTGTTTAAAGATTGTGCTTTATTTCAATCAGGCATATTGGTTAATAAAATAGAACCATTGTAGGATATCCATAATGGTAAGTTGCATGAGGTAGGTGTACGGCAGCGGTGTCTAAATTTGGCAGAACCCGAAGAAAATGTGGTTTAGGGCATGCACAATGTTTTAATTAGTTTAAATTCATGCCTATTTTAGAAAAGACAATTGATATAAAGGAAAATGCTATCCAGTCAAGATGCTGGCTTGTACGAGTCTACCGGAACTCGTGCTTTTACTCGACAAACCTGTTCCATAGCTGCCTCTGCTTCTTTCGCCGCGCCGCTAGCCGGGATCCCTCTGCTTCTTGCGCCGCGCCGCTAGAGAGAGAGAGAGAGAGAGAGAGAGAGAGAGAGAGAGAGAGAGAGAGAGAGAGAGAGAGAGAGAGAGAGCAATAATTTTCAACTACAACACTGTGTAGGAATATTGACTCCCACAGGGAGCACAAGGGTTTGAGCTCAGCCACCCTTTTGGAAGTCAGCCAGTGCGTTTGCCTACCACTAAGACACGCACGCATACCCCCCAAAAAATGTAAAAAAAAAAGAAAGAGTTCTGCTTCTGGTCTGGGTTCCTTCCAGATAAGTGTTAATTTAGTATACTTGGGAACAACCTTTGATTTTATGCCTTTCAGTATATTTTCATAGTCAATTTGAAGATAGTTAGTCATTCTTACCCTTCTTTTGTAGGTATGTTGATCTGAAACCATGCATCACATGCCTTCCTGAGAATGGATATGGGGCGAATATTACAACATGGCCTGCTCGCCTGCACCATCCACCAGATAGGCTACAGACCGTGGAGCAGGATGCTTACATATCAAGAAATGAGCTCTTCAAAGCAGAATCAAGATTTTGGAATGACATAGTAGGAGGCTATGTTCGTGCTTATCATTGGAAAAAAATAAGATTACGAAATGTGATGGACATGCGGGCTGGGTTTGGAGGGTATTACATCTATGCTCATGGTCTTCTACTTACAACTGCATGGTGCTTGAGATATGATGTGAAATCACAAAGCAGAATGCTGTTACCTCGAGAAATTTTGTGAAATCACCAATGGTGTAGTAGTGTTATACTTATATCACAAAGGAAAAGCTATAAATTATATGGCTTACCTGACCAAAGTTATGCATTCCAACTCTCCTTGGAAAGGATAAGGATTAAGGCCACATTTGGCTAGATGATGGATTATTACGTTGTTTCTGCCTTACGCCAAATGCAGTGATGAGTTACTGCCAAAATTGCATACTAGTACCTTCAGCTCTGAGTTGAAAGTTACTGATATCGTAAACAAATTGAAATCAACTTTGAATCTTGCGATATTTCAGCCATTGATATTTCTGATTTCTGAGTACAGCATTGTTACTGCTGTATTGGAAAGCTCTAGCTAATAATAATAGTAGCAGTACAACAACAACTACTACTACTACTTCTGTTGTTGTTTTTGATATGCATTATGGGATACAGCTTCATTGATGATGATCATGAATTTTGCACATGATTATTTCAGGTTTGCAGCTGCATTTGTAGACCTTGGGATTGATGCATGGGTGATGAATGTAGTTCCCATCAGCGGGCCGAACACATTGCCCGTAATATTTGACCGCGGACTTCTTGGAGTTATCCATGATTGGTATGGTTTTTAACCTTTTCATCTTTAGCATTACAAATTCTTGCCCTGATTTTCCACCAACAGATAGATGGAAGAAGTGTGAAAACTTGTTGCGCCTGTTGCCTTTTCATAGTGTTATAATCAAAACTAATTTGCTCAATTTTAACTAACATATCAAAGAGAAATAAGTGAACCTTGAATTTACTGCATAACCTATCATATGAAACATCAGTGTTGCCTCCTTTGGGTCCCTCATTGCTTCCTAGAATTTTAGGTTTCGTATTCTGGTTTAAAATTGTGGTTTTATGAAGTTCCTGCTCACATGAGTACTCTTTTTTGCTAATTGTTTAGACTTGTGCTCTGATATCCTTTTCTGTGATGAGATGGGAGAAAGTAATGTATGTGATCTTTGACCAGGCTCCTAGAGGCCTAAGCTCTGATAACAAATTTCCCAGGAGAAAGGGGAGGAAGAACCAAGTGTCAATCCCCCAAGCAATCCTGAACCGAAGCTTAAGCTTTTCACTAATTCATTGAGTCACCACCAATGGAATCAACTCCAAATGTGAATAAAATCGACGAATTCAATATATTCAATGTTTTGAATTTGAAGGGATTAATGGTATATATCGAGGCTTGAGCATCCCACATCCCTCCGTTGTGCTTGCACTACAATTTTACAACTCAAACCACTTGTTCGACTTCAACTGAGACTCTTAACGTCAACAAAAACTCAAAACTCTACTGTATCCAATCAGTAAATGGGCCATGACATCATTTTCAAAAAATAAAATTAAAAGGGCCACGGCATCTTTAATGCTTGGGCTTGTTGGGTAATTATTCTAGTAACCCATTAAACACACCTAGTTTTGTGTCAATTAGGCATCATTTTTCACATGAAACATGCTTGTTTTTTTTAAAAACACCATGAAAATATTATTCTAAAACCCTATTTTATCATGTTCACATGTGGGAACTTGTTTAACTGACAAAAACCATCTGGACTATGGCTGGTATCATCAGGCATGGAAGGTGCACCAGTGGGACTACTGTACAGGGATGATGTAAAAATCATTTTGATCAGATTATTAATCTTTTGACAGGTGGTCTATCAGTGTACATACTAGAGTATGGCAATGGTTAATAAGAAGGATAGAATGTTACTGGGAAATTTTGGGTCATCCCCAGATCGCGAGCCCATCAGATAAGCCATCTGAATTGCCTGAGTGGGCCCCACGTCGTACGAAATGGTTCCTGACACTTGCTCATGGTAAAAAAGAAAACTAATAATTGGACAGTTTTTTTTTTTTTTTCAAGGGGAGGGATGCTATTATAAAAAAGAAAATTCACACATACGAAGTAAGCTAACTAATCTAATCTATGCTATTGTTCTAGATGTTTTAAGATCTTTCACTTTGGGAAGAATTTCGGTTATCTCCTAACTACGGGTCCATCAGATTAATGTCTAATCACCAAAATGTGGGCCCCACTTGTCATTGTTGGCCTACACTGGAACCAGATCTCATGTAGTAAGATCACCGGTGAACTTTGTCTCAGGGCATATTGGTTGATTGATTTCAATTGTAGACCTACTATGCATCAAATTCTAGGCATATATTTAAGGATTCAATGATACATATGGTCGGGCCCTATGTGCTTGTTCTAAACTACATTTGTCAGTGATTAGCACCTTATATTTGTTTTATTTTTTCTCCTGATTTACCATAGTAACATGTATTAACTCTGGGCTTTGCATCGACATTTTTAAAATTTGCATTGTTTGTTTTGCTTTATATGCACTGACTTCAGTAACTCATGAATACAGCACCACATTTGCTTGGTTGTCTTCATGTTTGTACACTGCCTATTCCTCAAGATCCAAATGCTTGTCAAACATCACTGAGTAATGACAATTTGATATCTATGCTTAACTCATAAAACTAGCAAACAAATTTGCAAACAAGTTGATCAACCATCTGGCAAAGCAATTCATTGATGTGGTAAAACATTGTTCAATACCTCAACAAATTTATTTAACTTCTCGTCTTGAAAAATGGCCTCATGCGTGAGCACATTGTGAACTCCAGTTAGTGTAGTATCATGGTATAGCTCACCCTGGTGTTGCATTAGTTGGATGGTCCTGATCTATTAAGAAAGTGTACCAGTTATGTGTTGTATCACAATGACACGCTTTGGCTAATTCCTTACCCTGATTGTCATAACTATCATTGTAAACATTGAAATAAATGGATTGAAGATGCTTGAAACTTCTTGTTCCAGGTGTGAGGCATTTGATACATATCCAAGAACTTATGATCTACTGCATGCATCTGGCCTCTTGTCCATTGAGCAGAAAAGGTGATCTCTCTTCTCTAATCTATTTTCATTTCCTTTAAACTTTTTACTATTCTAATCTATTTTCAGTTCCTTGGAGAAAAATAATCTTTTCAAATGGTCAATGTGTTGTGTCTCAGATGCAACATCTCTAGCATCATGCTCGAGATGGATCGAATACTAAGGCCTGGAGGACGAGCCTACATCCAGGATGCTAAATCTGTAATTGAAGAAGCTTATGAGATTACAAAGGCCTTGGGATGGAGGGCAGTTGTGCAAGACACATCCGAGGGCCCCTACGCCAGCCGAAGAGTGTTAAGGTGTGACAAGCAGCTGCTGCGTGCTTGAGGGTCGCAAAGGAGGAACCACAGTGTTAGATTTTTATTTATTTGTTTATTTTTCCTTTATTTTTTTCTTGTTCTTTCCCAATAGCAGAAAAAAAAAAATGTAACGCATCTCTAGGAACACCTGAAATGTATCAATCGAGCTAACCATTCATTTAATTCAGGAAATATGTATGTAATTTATGAAAAAAAGTATTATACCTGCCTTGATATGTTGTTTTATAATAGAGTTAGTGTTGTTTCTTTTGTAGCAATTGAGACAAACCTTTTGTGTGTGTGTGTGTAGAGAGAGAGAGAGAGTTGTGTGTGAAAATGCAAATGGTGAGAACGATGAGAATAAACAAGCAACAAGGAGGGATCTATGCTCAAGAAGAACTAATTTCATTAAAAAAAAATAAAGTTTTCAAAGTTTTCTCCACCTCATTAATGATGAGAAAACCAGTTCATACTTGAGGCCCCTATATTTTCACACAACCTCAAAAACAACAATGTGGGGGCACATATATCTTGATCTTTCGGTAAAAATAATGGCCCAATATCTCTACAATGCTTGGATAATATATGGGCAAAAACTATCCTTTTATCTTTTAAAATAATTTTGACCTATTTAAATTATTCTTAAGTCAAATAAAAAATCAAGAAGAGAGAGAATTACTGTCTGTACAGTTGGGTTTTAGTAAAAACAAACAAAATATATAGCAGGTGTAGCTGACTAAACCCATGAAAACGCATACTAAGTAAATCTGGTGCACTTTTGAACACAAGAAAGACATAGGAAATAAACCTATATCTTGAGTGTGTTTATGCAGAGCCATGGAAGCGCAGCTCCGGTGATGAAAAATCCCCCAAAGAAGGCACCGGATGTGGGAAAAAGCCCATCCTACAAACACCTCCCTTATTATGTCACCCCAACTCTCAGGTGGGTGATCTCGAAAATTACTTATTCATACAATCCTATTATTTACCATTTATAATAATTTAAACTTAAAATTAGTTAAAATCTTCTTCGGTGCTCACCTTTCCTGTACTGTAACCCCCAAAACTCCAAATTTTAAAAAAATTACAACATTTCCCCAGGGCCGGCTCATCCATTAGGTGGATTAGGCGGTTGCCTAAGGCCCCATGGTTGCCTAAGGCCCCATAATGAAAAAAGCTTAAAAATATATTAAAAGTCACTTGGGAAAATCAAAAGTCACAATAAAAGTCTGCATATTCGATTTCACTTGGGAAAATAAAAGGTCACAATAAAAATCTGCAGATTCAATTTCACTTGGGAAAATCAAAAGTCACAATAAATGATTATAACTCCACAGCCAAAAAATAACGTTGCAATTCATCTATAAAAAAAAATCAGAACATAAAAGCCCTCATTTTATACCTGTCGAATTTAACTTCATGATTCATCTCTCTCGACTTCAATCTCTAATTTAGAATTCCGATCCCTCTTATACTTTGATCTATCTTACTTGTATTTGCCTTCGAGACCACTCCTATCGCTGCATTAGCATCGCTGCACTTGAGGCGTCATCGCGTCGAATATTCAATATCGAAGAAGGCAGTGAGCTGGAAGAAGGTAAAGTAACTTTGACATCTTTCACCGTTTCACGTCTTTTAGTTTTATATTATTTCATTTTTCAGTTTTAATTTTATATGTATGTGTGGTAAAGAAATAGCCACATCGGTGTTACTGTACGTCTGAACTATACTGACATTGAGACTTAAGTGATATTGTTCTTTTTTACTATAAAATATGTCTAATAGAAAATATGCATCTGGATATGAAAAAATTCAAAAAAAAGAAGAATAGAAAAATTGATTAAATCCCAAAAGGATCTTTAAATAAATTTATTACTAGTAATAAACAAAATATAATAAAAAATTTAGGTGAAACATCTATAGATGATCGAGAAATACACCAAAAAGAACCAAACGATAACAATATAAATCAAGAAACACAACAAAAAGAATATAGAGATAATGAAACCAGCCAACAAAAGGAAACTGGTGATTGTGCTCAAGAATGTACTGCTACAGTTATTGTTAGAGAATTTGTGAAAATCTAGAAGAAAATAAAAATATTGAAGATATATCTGATTCTATTCCTTCAAATATTTATGACCCTGCTCAATGGAAACAAAATTAAGAGATTTATTAGTAGAGAAAGGTCCAATTAGATATAGCAATATAAATTTTCCTAAGGATGAAAACTCTAGACATTTTTCTACTACATATTATATACAAAACTTGTCAAATGGGGAGAAATATGATAGAAAATGGCTAGTGTATTCAAAAGACTTGAATAGAGTATTTTGCTTTTGTTGTAAGTTGTTTAATTCAAAGCCTAATATAAGTCAACTAGTTAATGAAGGAACTGATGACTGGAAAAATCTTAGTGTTAAACTTAAAAAACATGAAACAACCAATGAACATATTACTAAATGATTGTTTGGCTTGATTTAGAAATGAGATTATTAAAAAAAAATTGACAAAAAAGTCCAAGAATAAATTAGCAAAGAAAAAGATCATTGGAAAAAAGCATTACTAAGAATTGTTGCTGTAGTAAAAACCCTTGGTAAAAATAATTTACCATTTCGAGGACAAAATGAAAAGATTTACCAAGAAAATAATGGAAATTTTTTAAGTTTGATTGAGATGGTTTCTGAATTTGATCCAGTAATGCAAGAACACATTCGATGTATTCAAGATGGTGAAATTCATAATCATTATCTTGGGCATAATATACAAAATGAATTAATACACTTGCTAAGAACTGAAATAAAAAACCATATTATTAAAAAAATCAATGAAGCAAAATATTTTTCAATTATACTTGATTGTACCCCAGATGTAAGTCATCAAGAACAAATGTCTCTTGTACTAAGATGTGTTAATATTTCAACAAACCCAATAAAAATAGAATAATATTTTTTAGAATTTATTAAAGTAGATGATACTAGTGGAAAAAGCATTTTCAATGAATTATTAGATGTAATAAAAAATCTTGAACTTGATATTAATAATGTTCGAGGACAAGGTTATGATAATGGGTCTAATATGAAAGGCAAAGAGCAAGGGGTGCAAAGAAGATTGCTTGATAAAAACCCCCAAAGCATTTTACACATCATGTGGTTGTCATAATCTTAATCTCGTTATATATGACATGGCTAATTCTTGTCCTAAAGCTATTTCATATTTTGGAATAGTCCAACGTATTTATTCTTTATTTTCTTCATCAACAAAACGATGGAAAATTTTACAAGATAACGTGCCGATTCTAACTCTAAAACCACTCTCACAAACACGTTTGGAAAGTCGAATTAAAAGTATCAAAGCAATAAAATCTCAAACTCCACAAATAAGAGAAGATTTATTGCAACTAGCAAAAACGACTGAAGATCCTAAAACAAAAAGTGAAGCTAATTGTTTAGTTGCATATGAAATTGAGAACGTTGAATTCATATTAGGCATGACTATATGGCATGATATATTATTTGCGGTTAATACTGTAAGTAAAACTATGCAATCCAAAGATATGCATATAGATGTTGCCATTGATCAGTTAAAATGTCTTATTTCTTTTTTTTTTAAATTATAGAGAAAATGGATTTAAGTCTGCCATGATTTCATCAAAAGAGATTGCAATTAGTATGGAAATAGAACCTGTATTTGGAGAAAAGTGAATAATTCATAGAAAAAAATAGTTTGATGAAAATGCCAACAAAGAAACAACACAATCTACTGAAGAATCTTTTAGAATTAATTATTTCTTATTTACAGTAGATCAAGCAATTTCTTCAATTCAAAATAGGTTTGAACAATTTCAAATATATGAAAATATTTTTGGTTTTTTATTTAATTTCAAAAAACTGAAATCACTTACGATGCTAGTTTGCAAAAAAAAAATGTCACAGTCTTGAAAACTTTTTGAAAAATGATATCGATGGTTTAGATTTATTTTCTGAACTAAAAGTTTTAAAAGATTTTTTACCAATAGAAGAAAGCACTCCAATTGATATTTTAAATTATATAAAAAGATTTGATTCTTTTCCAAATGCATGTATTGCTTATAGAATCTTATTGACAATACCTATTACTGTTGCTTCTGCAGAAAGAAGTTTTTCAAAATTGAAATTGATAAAATCTTATCTAAGATCAACAATGTCTTAGAAAAGATTAAATGGATTAGCCATATTATCAATTGAGAAAAATATATTAGAAGAACTAGAATATAAAAATTTGATTAGTAATTTTGCATCTCGAAAAGCAAGAAGAATAATTTTTAAATAAAAATAGTTAGATATAACTTAATTTAGTTTGATATAAGTAAAAGTCCCCATTTTAACTTCTTGCCTTGAGCCTCAAAATCTTTTGAGCCCCCCTGCATTTTCCCATTCCGTCGGTCCCACAATCTTCTATATGCAAGTTATACTCAAACGTCGTAACTTGCCCAGTCACGGGAACATACCTCCAATCGGGGATTTAAAATTAAAGTCTCATCTCAGCTTCACATATATACTCTCCATCTTTTCTACCATTCCCCAAAGACCCTCTCAGCTTCACATATATATTCTCCATTTTTTCTACCATTCCCCAAAGACCAGGAGTCTCGGTTTTATTGTAATCGCAGTCTTCGGATTTCGCATCTCTCAGAAAAACCTTCTTAAGGTATTATCAATCAAATCCTCCAATCCTTTTTTTTTGTTGTTGTTGTTGTTGTTGTTGTTGTTGTTAAGACGTATTCTTTGTCGATTTAGGGTTTTCCTCTTGCCCAATCCTATCATGTATGTAGAGAGTTTTTTTTTATTTTGCTTTTTGTTGGGTGCGTGGGGGAGGGGGTTTGGTTATGATGAAAGTAGGGTTTCAATCATGTTCAGAACTGGCCTTTTGGTTTGTGTCTATATTTGTAGATTGTGTGTGAAGAATTTGAAGTGGAATAAGAATTCAGTTTGGTATTTGTTTAAGTTTATATTAGATGTTTGGTAAGTTTTCTATATTAGGGTGTTAAGGCCGGACGGATTCTTTGTTAGCACTTGGCAGTCCATGAGTTGTGTGTGGGCATTAATGGCAAGTCCTGAACTGCATGTCATATTAGGAGCTCTGATTTTGTATGATAGAGCTTATTTACACTGTAATTGTGTTTTCTAATTTTAGATCTTACAAATTAGAGCTCTTGCCTCTAAAAAGCAAAGCTAAAAGGTTTTTACAAGTGTTTTGGATGAAAACAACCTTGTAAAAATTTCCAAATGACTCGAATGGTGGGTTCTACTTAGTAATTTTTAAAAGGTGGGCCCCAATTACTACAATTCCTGTAGGTGGGCTCTGATTTCCTCATGAAATAGAAGTTATATATATATATATATATATGAGTTACGCTACAAAGAAAAAACGCCCCTCTTTTAGCCAATAAAAGTGTGACATGTGTCATCGGTGATACACATATCCGATTCTCCCTACATATCCGATTCTCCCTCCTAAATATTCTCCTACAAAGGTGGATATTTTAAAATATTAACAAATCATTGGCTATTAGATAGGGGCAGAAACTCCCCTTTTGAGATAGGGGAGTTTTTGATAATTTCCATATATATATTATGACCCATCCAAATTGACCACAAATTCACAACCCCTTTAAAGGCACCGAATCCCATGAATTTGCATGGATTTGGATGAATTAGACCGTTGGATTGAGGGTCAATTTTTTTTGTTTGATATAAAGCTGTTAAACTTGTGGACCACGGATGAAGAGGTTAGAGGTATTAGCTTGACTTCAAATTTGATATGTAGGTTGGCCCCACTTGGATTTTTCGGTCCCCCTCCATCTCATGACCAGTGGGGTCTCACAGTGGGCCCCACTGTGCGGTTCGCACCTAAGACTGTAAGGACCATCCTTACAGGACCGCTTCCCATATATATACATAATTACATATATATATATATATAGGGAGATGCTCCTGTGAGAGCATCTCTCGCCCTACTTTGAGAGAGAAGGTGGGGACCCTCACTAAGTTGTTGGCATTGGATATGGATGTGAGGGCCCCACCTTATTTCTCAATACTCTCATAGTACAGTGAGAGATGCTCTCATAGGAGCATCTCCCTATTTATATATATATATATATATGGGAATGGCTCTCCTGAGCTGCAGTTGAGAGGACCATTCAGCTGCATCGTGCAATTTGCTCGTTGGGCGGAGAAGAAAAGCAAACCAAATTTTTTTTGGGCCCGCGCTTTCTCATTTTCCCTCTTTCATATTTGGCAGGCCTAATCGAGGTTTTTCTCATCCCCCCCCCCCCCCCCCCCCCCCCCCTCTCTCTCGATTAGCTCTCTCTCTCTCGCGAATGAAAGTGGGAAATTAAAACTGTGCCTTTTTTCCGGAGTCTCATCTCTCCATTGTCACCCAAATCAGAAGAGGAAAAGAGAACGAATATGGAACTCCCTAGAGTCTCATCGCTCGAAGAGCCCTTCCCGCATCGCCTCCTCTCTCCATCTTTCCAACTAAAAGTCGCTCTGTCTCTCTTCACTGCGTTCTTTTCCGTCATCTCCTCTCTCTCCCTGCAGCTCTGTCTACTGGTCGTCGTCTCTCTCATTGCCTCCCTCTTTTATCTCTCCTTCGTTGTCCCTCTCCTCTCGTAGTTGGTTGAGAAAAAGAACCCAAATCAAATAAATCAAGCAAAAGCCCATTCCTCTTCTTCCATGGACGTCCCTCTCAGCCACGACAAAAAACTCTCTCAACATCTTTTTTGCCATCGCATGTTAGTTAAAGTCAATTCCGTTGTTAACTCTCATTGAGACCTTTTTTGCTACAATTACTTTATGGTTAATCTCTTTCCAAGAGGCCATTTTTCTGATTTATCTTATTATTGTTATTATTTTTTTCCTTCGCAGTGTTTGATGACAAGGAGTCCTCAGAGTCATAAGAGGAAAATGAATTAGAGAGCATATGTTGTGATGTAATTGACTCCGGGCATTTGCAACACTTCTTATCGCAAATTATTTTTTTTAATAATGTAATGCTCAAAGAAATGTAATTTGAATGATGAAATGGATTTCACGGAAATGTAATTCTAGTGATGGAATGAATTCTGGATTTAAATGTGATTGTTTGAGATGTTATAAATTTGGCCTCAAAACATTGTCGAATGCATTTTTTTTTAATCACTTTATTTGTGTTGAGATGCCTTACTGTAGTGCAGGTTATCTGTGGAGATGCAGTCATATTTTGTGAATTCAATGACCCTGTGGAGTTGTAATTTTGTGACAGGTTATCGGATGAGATGCCTTCTGTTGAGATTTCGTGAATTCCCAAAAGGAATATAGATGAGAGCTTGGATGTATACAAGAGGGTTTGGATTGATTGGGTGGGCATCTGTATGGAATATGAAGGATTTGGTTTATCTACAAAGTAATCACTTTTTTTCATCATCAAATTGGTTTAATTAAGGTTTGCCCTACTGTTAATGGCTGCTACATGTCATTTATGCCCAACTGTTAAAATTAGGACTGTAAGTTGGACATTCTTTGTTTGGAGTTGGGTGCTCATTGTTGATACAAGTTGATAGGGTCTACACCCTTGATACTCATTCAATCTGCATGCTGAAGGATTTTTTTTTTTGTCGTTTTTAGCTTCAATGGAAGAAGGTATTGTGGTTGGGATCAGCAACACCATGTGTTGTGGTTGGGATGAATGAGTATTTTATAGTGCCATTTAAGGTTAAAATGAGAGAAAATCACTCTGGCTCTGCAGAAAGAGAGTTGTTTCTAGTGTCCATTTAGTGGTAAGATGGTACTAATGAATTAGCTTGAGCAGGCACTTCAGCTGCATCATCCACAGAGCATTGTTCTGGGCCGAAAATGGAGATGCCCCATCATCATTTTTGCCGAGGGTTCTTGCCCACATCAGAAAAAAGATCATGCCCACATCAGAAACAACTGTTAAAACTTGACGAGGGTTCTTGGCCACATCAAAAAATTCATGTTTGAAATCCATACAGCTGAATTTACACAAAACATATCAAACATTCTCATAAAAAACATGAGCCACTATCAAACAATTGGAAAAAAGAAAACTCCATCAGTCACTAACCACCTCTGAGTGTAGGCGTACCACAGACACTAACCGTCTTCCATTAAAAGAAAACATCCCTTTACAAAAAGAAGAAAAAATATAATCACATTACAAAAATAATCAAATCCACTTTCCATTAATCTCCATTCAATACTAAAACAGCATTCACATTAAAATCCAATATCCAAAAATAAAAAATTCCAAAACCAACTTCTGCAACATCCAAATCCAAGACTCAAAACTCAATACATCCAAATCCACATTCGAATACCAAATTTGTGAACCCTTTAACACTCAGTACATCCCAACATCCACAATAAAACGCAATACTAAAACATTCCAAATACTAGACAGCCAATTCCACAAAGCATCTCCATCCATCCTGTGAAGAGGGTGAGAGCTGAACATATAGAAAGAGAGGGAGAAACAAAGTTGCAAATAGCAGAGAGCGAAAGGAAAGAGGATAGGGTGAGCTAGCAGAAGAGGGCGAGATAAAGAGGGGTTGCAGATGGATCCTGCCAGAAAAATGGGCGGGCAGCAGATGGCACAGATCTATGATCGGACTGGGCGCATATATCTCTGATGGGCGCAAAGCACTCGCGTGTTTCTCGGAGAGCAAATGATCTCCGATCGCTTGAGTCGTAGATCTCTCTGATGGCCGTAGATGGAGAGAGGACGAGAAGGGCTGCTTCGAGCGATGGAGAGAGGAGATGACGGAAAAGAACGCAGTGAAGAGAGACAGAGCGACTTTTAGTTGGAAAGATGGAGAGAGGAGGCGATGCGGGAAGGGCTGCTTCGAGCGATGAGACTCTAGGGGAGTTCCATATTCATTTCTATTTTCCTCTTCTGATTTGGGTGACAATGGAGAGATGAGACTCCGGAAAAAGGCACAGTTTTAATTTCCCACTTTCATTCGCGAGAGAGAGAGCTAATCGAGAGGGGGGGGGGGGGGGGGGGGGGGATGAGAAAACCTCGATTAGGCCTGCCAAATATGAAAGAGGGAAAATGAGAAAGCGCGGGCCCAAAAAAAATTTGGTTTGCTTTTCTTCTTCCGCCCACACGAGCAAATTGCACGATGCAGCTGATGGTCCTCTCAACTGCAGCTCAGGAGAGCCATTCCCATATATATATATATAAATAGGGAGATGCTCCTATGAGAGCATCTCTCACTGTACTATGAGAGACTAGGAAGCACGGACACTTCTCCGGGGCCAGAGTGTCGGTGTCGGACACGGACACGCTCCGACACGTGTCGGACACGTCCAAAAGAGTGTCCTGATTATTATTTTTTTCAATATTTTCGGACACGCTGGGACACGCTGGCATCTTTTAATTGGAAAAAAAATAATAAAATTAGAGTAAAAAATGAAAAGAAAAGGGCGCTGTTTGTAAAAGGTCATAACTTATTTGTTTGCTAAATTGATTACAAAGTTAAAATAATAAAATTAGAGTAAAAAATGAAAAAAAAGGGGGGCTGATTGCAAAAGGTCACAACTTATTTGTTTGCTAAATTGATTACAAAGTTAAAATAATAAAATTAGAGTAAAAAATGAAAAGAAAAGGGGGCTGTTTGTAAAATGTCACAACTTATTTGTTTGCTAAATTGATTACAAAGTTAAAATAATAAAATTAGAGTAAAAAATGAAAAGAAAAGGGGGCTGTTTGTAAAAGGTCATAACTTATTTGATTGCTAAATTGATTACAAAGTTAAAATAATAAAATTAGAGTAAAAATGAAAGAAAGGGG
>CM022954.1:45156131-45213456 GCA_012931725.1 Litsea cubeba
GAGGAGAGGGACAACGAAGGAGAGATAAAAGAGGGAGGCAATGAGAGAGACGACGACCAGTAGACAGAGCTGCAGGGAGAGAGATGTCCGGGAGAGAGCGATGGTTCGACCTTCTTGTCAAAGGCGCCCCCTTTCTGGATCCGGGCGGAGATTGGAGTGCAGAGACGTCGTGAGGCAGAGCTGCAGTGGGAGACGACGCGAGAGAGAGAGAGAGGAGGCAGAGCTGCAGTGGGAGACGACGCGAGAGAGAGAGAGAGAGAGAGAGAGAGAGAGAGAGAGAGAGAGAGAGAGAGAGAGAGGGAGAGAGAGGGGAGAGATGAGAGAACCTTGATTAGGTCTGCTGAATATGAAAGAGGGAAAATGAAAGGGGGAAATGAGAAAGCGCTGGCCCAAAAAAATTTTGGTTTGCTTTTCTTGTTCCGCCCACACGAGCAAATCACATGATGCAGCTGATGGTCCTCTCAGCTGCAGCTCTGGAGAGCCATTCCCTATATATATATATATATAGAGGATAATATTCAGGTGAGAATTGTTCTCACATATTATGTGAGACTTTTTTGTGGGGCCCAATTGTGGGCAACATTTGGGGATGGGACCAGGGGGGATGGAAAGATCTATGTGAGACCACCCCAAGTATCAAGTTTGACCCTAAACCCATCCCCCTAACCCCTGTTAATGATACTGCTCCAAGCCCAAATTCGCAGGCCCATTTAGGCCCATTCTTTGTTCTTATCATTAGTCACAGCCTCATGTACATTCTATATTGGTTAGCTAATTATTAGGATCTAGATTAGATTAGATTTGCTTAATTGATTAATTGATTGTAATCAGGGCTTTCAGCCCCTATTTATATGAGATACAGACGACCCTCAAAGGGATCGATCACTATTCATTTCAGTCTCTCACATTGACATGGTATCAGAGCCTCTGCTCTAGTGTTCTTCAAGATCCAAGTTTTTTTGTGGATCATCCTGCTCATCTTCCAAGATCTGGAAGCCATTCAGAGACTTTTATCCAGCCAGATTATCACAGATCATCACAGATCATCTCAGATCCTTGCGTGGCCCACCTATGATCATCATCACCATCTTGGCGGAATCTACCCTTCATGGTCGCCAGAATATTCCCTTGTTTATGAAGATTTTTTCCATAATTTTTGATCACCAGAGGTAGGTCATCTGCTCGATTCTAGTGTTTGTCATTTTTATCCAACAGTTTCAATCTCAGCCGTCTAGATTCTTGGATCTTGATCTTTTTTGAGAGGTTCTTCTTCCATCAGTTGTGGATTTTAGATCTCCTATCATCCATCTCCTCTGATCTGTCCAAAGATCATCTGGTGGGGCCCATGTGATGCTGCTCTACCCTGACGACCTGGACGTGTTTTCTCTTTTGGGCACTTCTGGTTTCCTGACGACAGTAGCTTCTGATTGTGTATTTTTTATGGTTGGCTGCTGATTGTTCTGCTACTATTTTCTGCTCTACTGGTGTTTCCTGTGTGTATTGCTATTTGTTTGGGCATCTTCAATCAGTGCGTATACATATAATTTCTGTGATTTCCATATTGATCAGACGCTTGTGATTGGTTTTCTTCCTCAGTCTGTTGCTTCATCTGACTGTTTGTTTCAAATGGAGAAATCTGAAATCCATTTAATCAAGTTTAATGGTACCAATTATCCATCTTGGGCTTTCCAATTCGAACTTTACCTAGAAGGTAAAGAATTATGGGGCCATATCTGGGACTGATCCAAACCAACAGAGGATGAAAAGAAAAATTGTGTCTGGAACACAAAAAGATGCTAAAATCAAAACTTGGATTCTTTGGGTCCATGGAACCTCAGTTTTTCATGGAATTTGAAACCATAAAAAACTGCCAAGGATATGTGGAACTATCTAAAGAAATATATCATCAGGGGAATTCTGCACGCCAGTATCATTTGGAATTTGAAATCGCAAACTATATGCAAGGCACTTCCTCAATTCAAGAATATTATTCTGGTTTCCAGAATTTATGGGCCGAATTAGATGAAATCAAATATGCAAATGTCTCCGCACAGGTTCTTCCAGAATTGCTGAATATACTCGCAACTAGTCATCGGGATCAATTTCTCATGAAATTAAGATCTCAATATGAATCGGTCAGATCCAATCTCATGAGTAGGGTCCCTTCTCCTTCTCTGGATGACTGTCTTAATGAATTATTGCGAGAGGAACAGAGACAATTGACGCAATCTGAGGTGCTTCAACAAGCTAGTCCAGGTACTATGGAGGTTGCCTATAGTGTACCCACCTTTCAATCACCAACCTCCTCTGTCAGTGTTGGTCATTCTTCCAAGGGGAAACAGCCGAACAGAGATCTGAGTAAAGTACAGTGCTTCAAGTGTCAAACTTTCGGCCATTTTGCAAATCAGTGCAAGCAGCGGATTTTGCAATTACTGCAAGGCATCTGGACATTCGATCAATGAATGCCGCAAACGTCCTCAAAACAGAAATCCGAAAGCTTACCAGGCGATTACTGCTACTGGAACTATTGATTCATCTTCCGTATCTTCTTCGGCACCTGCTTCTGCTGCTCCAGTCTCTTCTGAAATGATCCAACAGATGATTCTCCAGGCATTGTCCACTCTTGGTATATCCGGTAAAAATCAATCTCCTTCTCACTGGTATTTTGATTCTGGTGCCTCTAATCATATGACATCATCCTCCAAAAATTTCTCCACAATTAAACCATATGATGGCCAGATTAAAGTCCATGCTGCTAATGGAACCATTATACCTATTACATCTGTTGGTGATATCTCTTATTCTCTACCTTTACATGATGTCCTTTGTTCCAAAAATCTTTCTACCAACTTAATTTCTGTTGGTCAATTGGTTGATAATAACTGCAATGTCTGTTTTTCCTCCTCTGGTTGTGTGGTGCAGGATCAGGAGACGGGGAAGGTAATAGTGAAGGGGCCTAAGTGTGGGCGTTTGTTTCCTCTTCACATAGTAACACCGGCTCCAGATATGTCCTTGTTTGCTTTATCAGTTATTTCTAGGAATAATGTGCAGTTGTGGCACAATAGATTAGGCCATCCCAATTCAACCATCTTGTTATCTTTGTTAAACTCTGGTCATATTAATAAAATGAAGTTTTTATCCTCAGATGTTGCTATTGATTGCACCACTTGTAAGCTAGGTAAAAGTAAAACTTTGCCTTTTCCTTTACATGTCTCTTCTGCTACCCAAAGTTTTGATTTAATATATAGTGATGTTTGGGGTGTTGCACCAATTATTTCTCATTCACAGTATAAGTATTTCGTAACTTTCATTGATGATTATAGCCGGTTTACATGGATTTATTTTCTACATGCCAAATCTGAAGTTTTTGATGTATTTAAAAAATTCTTGAATTATGTTCAAAATCAATTTTCAACATGTATTAAGGTTCTTCGAACCGACTCAGGGGGGGGAATATGTGTCCAAACAATTTCAGGAATTTTTACAAGACAGAGGGATTATCTCCCAACGGACTTGTCCCTATACTCCCCAACAGAATGGTGTGGCAGAACGGAAAAATCGTCATCTTCTAGACATGGTCAGATGTTTATTATTAGAATCCTCCGTTCAACCCAGATTTTGGTCAGAAGCTTTAACCACTGCTACTCATATCATCAACCGACTTCCTTCTCCAAAACTTCAAAACACATCTCCATATTTTCGTCTTTTCAAAACTGCACCACAATACACATCTTTCCACACTTTTGGTTGTGTTTGTTTTGTTCATCTTCCCCCACACGAACGATCCAAGTTATCCGCACAATCTGTAAAATGTGCATTCCTTGGTTATGCTTCCCACCAAAAAGGTTTTGTTTGTTATGACCCCACCTCCAAGCGTCTTCGCATTTCTAGGAATGTTGTTTTTTTTGAACATCAGTATTTTTTTCAGGCTTATCCTGATTCGTCTCCAAAAATTTCCTTTTCTAAAGTACCATCCTTTGCTGATGATTGTCTTCTTTCACCTTTGCGTTTTCATCCGGACAAGGTTTATACTCGTCGACAAAGAACAAATGCCACTACTTTGCCTCCTTTGCAAGAACCAGTCCCGAATCCTGATCCAGCATCATCTTCGCCTCAACTTGCTATTCGTCGTTCTGCTCGTATCTCTCGTCCACCGGATCGATACGGCTTCTCTCATTCTTCATATTTTGCTACTTTATCTTCTGTATCCATTCCTACTTCTTATTCACAAGCAGCAAAACAGGAGTGCTGGAGACAGGCTATGGAAGAAGAACTTAGTGCTCTACAGCAGAACCAAACCTGGGTGACTGTTCCCTGTCCAGCTTCGGTTAAACCTATTGGGAGTAAATGGGTTTACTCTATTAAATTAAAGGCAGATGGTACTTTGGATAGATATAAAGCTAGGCTTGTGGCCCTTGGCAACCGACAGGAATATGGCATTGACTACGAAGAGACTTTTGCGCCTGTTGCAAAAATGACTACTGTTCGCACCATCCTTGCTATAGCTGCATCTCAATCATGGCCTCTTTTTCAATTTGATGTGAAAAACGCATTCCTTCATGGTGATCTTAAGGAAGAAGTTTACATGCGTTTGCCTCAAGGTTTCACAAAACCATCAGAAAATCAAGTTGCTCTTCTGAAACGATCCTTATATGGGCTAAAACAAGCACCACGAGCATGGTTTGACAAATTCAAAGATGCTTTACTCAAGCTACAGTTTCAGCAGAGTCCTTATGATCCATCATTGTTTTTGCATCACGCATCAACAGGAATCACCATCCTTCTCGTCTATGTAGACGATATCATCATCACTGGGACAGACACAGCCACGATTCAAGATCTCCAATTTTCTTTGCATCAATCTTTTCATATGAAGGATCTGGGCCCTCTGCAATATTTTTTGGGATTGGAAGTTCATCACTCCGAGAAAGGGTTGATTTTACATCAACATAAGTATACAATGGATTTGATTGAATCCGCAGGCCTGTCAAACTCCACCCCTGTGGATACTCCTCTGGAACTGAATCTCAAACTCCATAGTGACAGTGGTGATCCCCTGTCCGATCCGACATATTTTCGCCAGCTTGTCGGTAGTCTTATATATTTGACTACTACTCGTCCTGACATCAGTTATGCAGTCAACTTAATGAGTCAGTATATGACCAAGCCTCATCATCTACATTTAGCAGCAGTTCGGCGCATTATTCGTTATCTTCTTGGCACTTCTCATAGAGGCTTGTTCTTTCCTATTGGCTCTAAGATGACATTGACTGCCTATTCTGATGCTATTCTGATGCTGATTGGGCAGGTTGTCCTGATACTCGTCGGTCCACCACAGGATGGTGCATGTTCTTAGGTGATGCTCTTATTTCCTGGAAAGTGAAGAAACAGGACAGAGTTTCAAAATCATCAACTGAGGCAGAGTATCGTGCCATGTCTGCCGCATGCTCAGAGATTATATGGCTTCGAGGTCTCCTTGAGGAACTTGGATTCTCACAGATATCTCCCACACCGTTACATGCGGATAACACCAGTGCCATTCGGATTACTGAGAATCCAGTTTTTCATGAGCGCACTAAACACATCGAGGTTGCTTGCCATTTTATCAGAGATGAATATCTTCGCAATGCTATTTCCCTTCCGTTCATCTCCTCAAGCCTCCAGACTGCTGATATTTTTACCAAAGCACTTCCTCGACCACGTCATCAATTCTTAACAGACAAATTGATGCTGGTTGACTCTTCGGCATCAATTTGAGGGGGGGTGTTAATGATACTGCTCCAAGCCCAAATTCGCAGGCCCATTTAGGCCCATTCTTTGTTCTTATCATTAGTCACAGCCTCATGTACATTCTATATTAGTTAGCTAATTATTAGGATCTAGATTAGATTAGATTTGCTTAATTGATTAATTGATTGTAATCAGGGCTTTCAGCCCCTATTTATATGAGATACAGACGACCCTCAAAGGGATCGATCACTATTCATTTCAGTCTCTCACATTTACAACCCCTTCATCCGTGGCCCACAAGTTTAATGGCTTCATATTCAAAAAGATATTCAACCTTCGATCCAACGGTTCAGTTTATTCGGATGTGTGCCAATCCTTGGGATTAGTGACTATCAGGGGGTTCCCTATTGATTGCTAGGTTTAGATGGGTTGCTAGTTGGGCCCCGCAAAAAAATTCTCATATAATAAGTGAGAACTAGTTCTCACTTGAATATTTCCCATATATTTGCAAAATTTTACCAAATACACTAGTTGTGAATTTGAACTTAAAAATCAGAGCATTTATTTTAGACCTTAATCTAATTAGCTCTTAATAATTAGATTGGAGTTTCCAAATGGCCCCTAGGATCCCCTCGGTAGATTCTTTTCCTTCATATCTTTGATTGCATGATTGCTAAAATCATGGATCTGATTGGGAACTAAATCTATATAATAGTTGGTTTGTAAGAAGGATGAATCAATATACAACTATTCATTATGATTTTCCCCCTTTTGTACTCCTTTGCGAAAACTCCATTTATTATGAATTCTTAGCAATTCATGTACTAAGTTGGCAAATGGGCCCTAGGTAAAAGAGACAGGCAAGTGCTTCATCACGTAACTAGTGATGTAAGTGGATTAATGATTATCTTTCCATTATCTCATACCCCTTTTCGATTGTCTCCTACTGGTGGATTTAATCCATTTGTCTAACTGCCTTAGTGTTTAGCCTCTACTTTGATGGTTCCTTTCTTCAAGTGAACTTTGTGTGGGCATTGTGTTGGCCCCTCATTGCCTGTGTTTGAATGTCCAGCTATAGATAATTCCTCTCCATATGCTGTATCTTGGTATGTTCCCATTCCAAGCCCGCAAAAAGGGCAGAACACGGACCTATTTCTTCTCAGCGGTCAAAATGTTTTTATGCATGCGTAGTGGGTGTTTTTTCCTTTTTTGAGTGGGAATTATCATTAGTAAAGACTTTAACTGTAAGAGGAACATACTGACAAGCCCCTACCCAAATGACAAAAAAGACGAACTGGACAGCTAAAAGCAACTTAAAACAGAATAATATCAAGTATCATAAGAAAAACACTAACTCTGCTGCAAAACTCCCTCCTTACCTAAAGCAACTGTCCCTCATTCGCTGATTGCCTCACTGATGGGTTACTGCCATGATATTTGAACCATGAACAGTTATGGGACCTTCTGATGAGTGGCTTGGATTGTTTACACTGTTGTCGCGTGTTTCCAAGTGGGCATTATTATTAAGGTGGTCTGAGTAGGCTGTCCCTATTTTCATTCTTCAACACTCTTTACAATTTTGTATATTTAGTAGAAACTCTCTTTTTTCCTTTTTTTGGTCTACTTTTATTTATTGTACTTGTGAAATGTTGTTTTGGGCGCATAGTGCCCACTGAGAAGAATTGGATGCATAAAATGAAGTGATAGTGTAAAACACCTTGTTCTTTCAAATCCTTGTAAGGATATTTATGTAGAAGTCCGAAGTGAATGTAGGAAACAACAAGTGTCATTTTTCCTTTGGGTCATAAGTATGTAATGTGTTTATAAGTTGGACGGAAAAAACTTGTAGCTAGAGGGAATTTGACTTAGCCTTCTGGCATTTCTCTTTTTGCACACCCAGATGTAGACATGCGCTAACATGTGGGACAATCCTGTCATTTGTAGGCCTTGAAATGTATATTTTTAAGAAAAGCCAGCCCCCATTAAATGTAACACATTTTCTTGACTTCTTTCACTGTCCATTGCTTTTGTTTTTGTTCATATATGTCTCACTTTATTAGTGGATTTACCTGATTTTTGGGTCAAGGAATCTACCTGGTGTACATTTGTTGATGAAAAACTTAGATCTTGTATAGGTACATATTGGCATGTGTGCATGTGACTGGCTATTAAAATAGAGAAAATGCAGGGAAGCTTAGGGGTATGATGCACATGCATAATGTTTACGCATCATCATATTTATTTGTGCTCATTTCATTACACATATGAGCATAACTGAGGTGTGAAAATGGTGTGTAAATGAGGTCATTTTGAGCCCCTCGTTTACATACTTGAGGAAGTGGTAAATTGTTACATATATAACTGTATGAGAGTGAGAATGGTGTGTAAATGAGGCCATTTTCAACCTTTCATTAACATACCCGAGGAGGAGGTAAATAGTTACATACGTAACTGTAGCTAAGTGGTGGTACAGGTTGTGGTTTCGAATCCCTTAGTTCAACCAAATTTTGTCCTTGCACTTTTGTGGCACCAAATTTATGATTGAAGCGATCCATCTTTTTTTATTAATCTAATGACCTATGATGCCCAGATACGGCATGGATACGGCAGGGACACGCCATAGACATGGCATGGAAACGGATTTTACATGTAAAAAGTGAAGTATCGGATACGATACGACACGATACGTTGCCTATTTTGAAGTATCCATTCATCATAGCTAATGACCCTAAGATGTTTAATTTCATATATGAAATCTTTATAGATTTTGAGAAATTTGTTAAAAACATAAAAAACCCTATAGATCTATAATCTATTATTATTATTTTATTTTTGTGGACCCCCAATTATGATTTGGACGGTCTATCATTCAATATTCTCGTATTAATGATACGCATCACGACATTTAGTTTCATATCTTAAATCTTCATGGATTTTGAGAATTTTTGAAAAAAGTCCAAAAAATCCGATTACACCTAAAACCATTGGATGCCCTTATTATAATTATTTTTTGAATGATATTGGATGCCCTTATTTACCCATGTGAAAATGGTGATTATGACCAATATTGCAATGTGTTTCACATAAGTAACGTTTCTATATGTAAAGCCCATTTCCTATCCCATGCGGAAAAGGGAAATGACTCCTTAAGGCATTGCTCCATTGTTACCTAATGCAATAGTTGTATTAGCTTGGGATATCAATGTTGAAACAAGAGATGGTGTGAACACAAAACTTGAGAGATGGCGAGATGCTTTAGAATTTAAAAGCTTTAAAATAGGCCATACAAAGACAAAATATATGGATTGCAACTTTAGTGGGCTTATACAAAGAGCTGAAACTAATGTGAGAATTGAAGCTCCGCTCAGGTGATACCACAAAGAGATTCATTCTGTTACCTTGGCTCGATAATTAGTAAGGATGGGGAGATCGATGAAGATATCAAACATAGGATAAAAGTGGGATGGTTGAAGTGGACACTTGCTTCTAGTGTGCTTTGTGGCCGATGAATTCCGACAAGATTGAAAGAAAATTTTTACAATCCAACAATTAGACTGGCTATGCTATGATATATGGAGCGGAATGTTGGCCAATCAAGAAGTAACATATGCACAAATTGGATCTAGAATAGATGAGAATGTTGAGGCGGGTGTGTAGTACATGAGCTTTCTGTCAAGTGCTTTGACCCATGAACTGGAGAGTTATATATATGTATATATATATATAGGGGGATATTCATATTGTGAGGGACAAACTTAATGGGGCCCACTTAGGGACCAATTGATCATGGGACTTGTGGGGAATGGAAAGAGACATCTTGGATGGGACTATAGATCAAGTTTGGGGTCAATCTCGTGTCTCTAACCCCTTCATCCATGGCCCATTAATTTAACGATTTAATAGTAAAGGAAAAAAATTTACCCTCGATCCAACGGTCCAATCCATTCAAATAGGTGAAAACCCAATGGATCTAGTGCACCTAAAGGGGTCCCATGTGTGTGGATGGTTTAGATGGATCAAAAAGTTGGCCCCATTATGTTGTCCCTCACCATAACATGGTGAGGGATGGATGCACATGAATATTTCCCATATATAAATATATAAATGCTCTTGTACAAGTATATACATGTATATAATGTATAAATATATAAATGCTCGTGTACAAGCTTCCCTTTCACGGCTCCCACCGCGTTTTGATAGATCCGAATGGAGTGGACATTTGGATCGAAGGTCAATTTTGTTGTTTTGTATAAAGCCGTTAAACTTGTGGACCACGGATGAATGGATTAAAGGTATTAGATTGACTTCAAATTTGATATCTAGGATGGCCCCACTTGGATCTTTAGATCCCCCTTGTTCTATGATTTGCGGGGTCCCAAGTGGGCCCCACTAGTGGCTTGTATCATAAGATGGTCAGGGAAGCTTGTATAGGAGCGTTACTCATATATATATTTATATATATGAGATGTGCTCGTGTGAGAGTATCTCTCACCTTACTATGAGAGATAGGGGTGGGGGCCCTCACATTTAAGTTGTTGGCATTGGATATGGATGTGAGGGGCCCCACCTTATCTCTCATAATGAGGTGAGAGCATCTCTCATAGAAGCATCTCCCTATATATATATATATATATATGCACAAAAGGGAAAACATGTAGCCCTTTCTCCAACTTAGTAACACCAAACAAGCCATATATCAGCCAAACTGGCATGTAGCCCAATGACTCCCATTACAAAAGAGGTTTAGGGATTGAAGAACATTTAGGACGGCCATTATACTATTTGTTGTTACTTCATCACATCATTATCATTATCATCATCAAAGCCTTGTCCCAATTATGTTAGGGTCAGCTACATGAATAATGTTTCTCCATTTTGATCTATCCTGAGCCAATTCCTTAGATAGGTTGCACTTCTTGAGTTGTGACAAAATTTTACATTTGTCATCAACCTATCTAACACAACCCTCCTTTGTCCGAGCTTGGGACCGGGGGTAAAAACTGGCAAAGTTACTTATTAATGCAAAAGCGAAACACCGTGGAATAATGACATTATATTTTTTCTGAAAATTTCTATGGCTCATATGTATTGGACAAAAGGTTTCTTGTTTACTTTTGGTTTCATACTTAGATCATGTCAAATGTATTAAGAGCAATGACCAAAAGGTTCTATGAAGGACAACGATATCAAAGAAAGGTGGGGGGAATATTTTAGCATACTTTTAAACGAAGTCTATATAGGAGACATAAGAACAAAAGATGATCCTTCAGTAGTAAAGCATACTTTTTTCGTAGAATTAGGGAAGTGAAAGTGAGGAAAGTATTAAAACAAATGAAGGCGGGAAAGGCTACGGGCCCAGATGACATCCCAATTTTGGCTTGTAAATGCTTAAGAGAAGTTGGGGAGATTTGGTTAACTAGACTTTCCAATAATATATTAATGACAAAGAAAATGCCGAATGAATGGAGAAGAAGCATTGTGGTACCTATGTATAAGAACAAGAGAGAGATAAAAAATTGTACTAATTATCGTGGGATTAAACTTATGAAGCTATGAGAGAGAGTAATGGAGTAAAGACTTAGACAAAAGACTAAGATATCTGGAAATCAATTTGGTTTTATGCTAGGGAGGTCAACAATGGAAGCTATTTTCTCACTAAGGTAATTAATGGAAAAATATCGAGCAAAGAAGAAAAATCTGCATATTGTCTTCATCGATCTAGAAAAAGCCTACGATAGAGTACCTAGAGATTTAATTTGGTGGGTTTTAAACAAAATAAATGTTTTAAAAGGTTATATTGAAATTATTAAAGACATGTATGAATGAGCAGTAACGAGTGTGAGAACTACTTATGGAGATAGAGGGGAGTTCCCAATTACCATAGGTTTGCATCAGGGGTCAGCCCTAAACCCTTATCTCTTTACACTGATTATGGATTAGTTAACTGCTCATATTCAAGAAGAGGTACCTTGGTGCATGTTATTTGTAGATGATATTTTGTTGGTAGATGAATCAAGAGATGGTGTGAATGTAAAACTCGAGAGATGGCGGGAGGCTTTAAAACCCAAAGGCTTTAAAATAAGCTGTACAAAGATGGAATATATGGATTGTAACTTCAGTGGGCATATAGAAAGAGCTGAAACTACTGTGAGAATTGAAGACCATGAGATATCACAAAGTGATTTTTTCCGGTACCTTGGCTCTATAATTAGTAACGATGGGGGGATTGATGAAGATGTCGAACATAGGGTAAAAGCAAGGTGGTTGAAGTGGAGACTTGCTTTTGAAGTGCTTTGTGACCGACGAATGCCTACAAGATTGACAACAATTAGACCAGCTATGACCTATGGAGCAGAATGTTGGGCTATCGAGAAACAACATATGTCCAAAATAGATGTAGCAAAGGTGAGAATGTTGAGGTGGATGTGTGGTAACACTAGGAAGGATAAAATTAGAAATGAGACCTATTAGCAATCCACCGATCTGAACACTACACTTAGGGTAGTAATTCTCGTAAGCCACTCTTTTGCTTACTAGTGTAGTCACCATCAGAATAAAAGGTAGCAACTCAGATTGTTGCTGAAGTTCACAAGCAAAATGAGGTGCCACAAATGAATGTGTAGACCCTAAATCAAATTAGGTCTTAGCATTTCTAGCACAAATCAGAATAGTACCTTCCACCGTATTACCAGCTGCTTCTGCCTGCTTGTGATCTACTGCATAGACTCTTCTTGCTTGTTGTAGTCACTATCTGGAGGGGGTAAAATTTGAAAAAACCGTTTGAGATGGTTTGGGCATGTCCAACGTAGGCCGGTAACGGCACCGGTAAGGAAAAGCTTGGCCATGAAGGTTGATGGCCAACCAAGGGGAAGGGGTAGGCCAAAGAGAAAGCGGATGGAAGTGGTAAAAATGGATATGAAGAAGTATGACTTATCTACGAGTTTGGCTCAAGATAGATCGGAATGGAGAAACATAATTTGTGTAGCCGACCCAACATAGTTGGGACAAGGCTTTGATGATGATGATGATGACGACGTTAGTAAAATTTATATTATTTTCTTATCAGCAATTATTTTGCTCTCTTAGGCATAACTAATTTGGATGTATTCCTATAAATTCATTAATTTCATGCACTAAATTATGAGGTAATGAGTGTTTATTTATTTGTTATATCTTTACTTATTTCTTGGTATTTTCCAGTGTTGTGTTTGACAAGCAGTTTTTCATGTCTGAATGAAAAGTGTTCTGTGAAATTTATTCAAATTTTGTGTGCACTCTTATTGCCTTCTTTCTTTCTTTCTTTCTTTCATTTTTTTTTTTAAATCTTTACTCTTTTTCCTATCCTGGTGTCTGTGTCCTATAGTTTTCTTTTTTAATGAGTGCCCA
Organism: Litsea cubeba; assembly: GCA_012931725.1. Taxonomy (NCBI): domain Eukaryota; kingdom Viridiplantae; phylum Streptophyta; class Magnoliopsida; order Laurales; family Lauraceae; genus Litsea; species Litsea cubeba. The sequence goes on from CM022954.1 coordinate 45,169,248, forward strand.
CTCCTGAAAATGACAGCCGTGAAACTTAATGGTGATAGTTGCTCCACATGAACATCCTAAAGGGTTGTTTGGATGAGAAATACCTATATCTAGATGAAATGAAACAATCCCATCTGAATCTTCTTGTTGGGGAGAAAGGTGGTTTATTTTTTATCATCAAAGAGAAGATATTTTTCTCTCCTCAACTTTGGAGAAATAGCCATTTCTCCTCTTCTCTATGTCAATTTAAAAAGGTTACCGTTCACCTCTACTTTTCTCCTGTTACAGAATTAGATCAAAGCATGGGAGTTCACCTGAGGGATTCCCTATATCCATGTCCAGATTTCTTCTGCATTCTCTAGTGGAAGATTCCCACTTTTCAGCTTCTCCTTATCAATCGAAACGTGCTTAAATAGCTAGATGTTCCCTTTATTTTTTTTCATAAAGTTATAAAATTTAGCGGTCATTTCATAATCTGGAACATATGACTGCATCAAACTTTTTACCCAAATTGCATCATATGACCACTGGCAGAGTGGTAGTCTTAATTTATCTTAATCTATGAGCAACTTGCTCTGCGCTTTTTGGAAGGAGTTATGCTTTTTGTAAGATGCTTTAATAAGATGCTCTTTCTAGTTCTTATTTGGTACTTCCTAGTGCAGGATGTCGGAGCCACCCTTTGTGCCCAGGGAAAGGCTTCTGAAGAAGCAGCAATATTTCCAGAACATTCATAAACACACCTACTTAAAAGGACCATATGACAAGATCACCTCAGTTGCAATCCCACTAGTGTTGGCGGCTACAGCTGGATATATGATTGTGAGTTTCTTTCTTTGTTTAACATATATTAGAGTAGTTACTTACGAATTTCTTGAAGCATGCCGGTGACGCGGACGACCCATCAAAGAAAGAAAGAGAAAAAAAAAACTCATTTCTTAATTTACAGCATGACATTTCTATTGACTTTCCTCTCCTCGCAGCCATTTTCACATGAACCGAAGCAAGCGTTAGCTGCCTTATCTCTTGTTGAACAAGATGAAGATGACCTTCGCCTGCAAGATGCTAAATTCCATTGCCACATCATGTTGAAGCTCCAGCCTACATCGAACTCCAATCTTGTTTGCTTCAACCTGAATTCATCTTCTGTCCGTCCGGTTTACGTGAGACAGGGATTTTGCCGCTTGTTTTTTCGGTTCTCTGTTTGGGTTGTTGCAATACAGAGGAGAGGAAAGGGCCACTATTGGTTCTGATGTTTCTAAAGAAGGTTTGGATCTTTGGATAGTAAATCTCAAGGGTTTGTGGAGATTGATTTCCTGTTTCTGCAGAAGGAGGTGCTGGTCTTGGTGTTGTAGTAGAAACTAAGGAGAGGAGGAATGTCAGTCCTTTGAGGGGCTGACTGTCTAGGTTAAGGCTCCTCTGATCAAGAGGGGCTAATTCTTGTACTAGTGGGGCACATCGGATTGTTATTTGAGAGAGAGAGAGAGAGAGAGAGAGAGAGAGAGAGAGAGAGAGAGAGAGAGAGAGAGAGATCCTCTGGTTCTGTGCCAAGTGTTGCAGTGCCGCTGCTAGCCTTAGAGAGAGGGCAGCACTGCTGTTGGTTGCAGAGAAGATGAGAGGCCGTCGTTAGTGATGTCGCCGTTGCGTCACACCACCTCTGTGACTACAGAAGGTCGTCTCTTCTTGCGCATCTAGCAGCGCTGCAACAGAGACTGCAACAAAAAATCTGTGATTCGGAGCTGGGCTAGTTTTAAGACTAGAACGGATCCGGGTTGGAACCAGGTTGATCCAACTTGGTAACCCGTGTACAAGAAGTCCAACATCGCAGTATTAGCAGCGGCATCAGAAAGGCGATGTCAGCAAACTGTCAACCGACGATTACGGATTTGAAGGGCAGAATCTTGTTTCTATGATTTATGAGTCATCCGGACTCTGATTTCAGATCCATTTTCACTTGCGTGCTCATTGTGACTGGATCTTTGTAGTGTTGCTAAAATCTAGGCGATTTGACATCTGGCCTATGAATGATTCAGAAAACATTCAAGATTTGTTAATAGTTTTGAGCATCAAGTTCGAGGTGGATAAAGTTGATGAGGAAAGGAATTTGCTAGCAAATCGAAATTTAAGGGCACGTTTGGCAACGGTCCGCGCAAGGGAATTCCTCGCGCTTTTCCGCGCGATCGAGGATTTTGCATGTTTGGATGGGCGTGGATTTTCAGAGGACGGACGGGCGAAATTCACGGAAGCAATTATTCTTGCAGTCGAACCTCTCTCCTTCGGACGCACAGAATCCACGGAAGAAGGGAAAGGTGGAGCTACAGTAATTGCTACAGTAACTAGGGCGGTAATGTGGGATTAATAAGTCTTAGCTTTGGAAATGTACCTTTTAGGTCTCATAATCAAGATCCAAACCGTTAGTCACCTTTAACAACTCCGAAACGGCTACCTCACCAAATTTCAGCCGTTGATTCCTCTTATATCTTGAGATATATGCCAAAATGTCCTGACCGTTTACACTATGTAAAACGGGAATAAAAACAGTCCGTCTTTTCCAATTTTCTGGTTTATGTGGGGTCCATAACTAAGATCTGAACTGGTCATTAGTTCGGGAAGGTCAAACACGGTTAGGTGACCAAATTTCAACCGTTGATTCCTCTTATATTTCTAGATATGTGCCAAGACGTCCTCACCATTTACACTATATGTAAAACAGGAATAAAACCAGTCTGTTTTTCCCAATTTTCTGGTTTATGTAGGGTCCACAATCAAGATCGGAACCAGTCATTAGTTCGAAACGGTCAAACACGGCAAGGTGACCAAATTGCAACCGTTGATCCTTACTATATCTTGAGATATTTGTAAAACCGCCCATACACTAGAATATTATTATTATTTTTTTTATGTGGGCCCCCTTTACACAATCGGAACCGTTCAAAGTCTCTTGATGACCATAGACAACTTTGTGGGGAATGTTGAGGTCTTGATTTTCATGGATTACGAGAAATTTAAAAAAAAAAAGCGTTTATAACCATTGGATCATACATTCTACAAATTGTAGGAATCCTCCCTCCATCCAAACATGGAACTCTTATTGGGAATCCTACCTAAGGAGGTGTTGATTCTTTGGAGATGGAGAGAAACCTCTAAACAGAGGATTCTTCTATGTTTACCAAACGTGCCCTAAGTGTTGGTTCAACATTTTATAGTGTTGAAGAATGAAGACTATGCCATTGGTGCAGGGACGTACCTTTGAACGAGGCATGGGAAGATATTGCCGTTTATTTCTTGGTGGCTCAAATTATACGGAATCCAAGCCAAGGTAGAGGTTGTTGGGTTTGTCTAGTATTTCGGGTCAACTGGCTTCGTCCATTGTGTTAGCCAAGGACTAGGTTCAGGGTTAGCGATTTTTTGGTAATTGTACCAGTAAGAAAGAGGGAGTTATATATATGATGTAACTTGTAACCCTAACTCTAAAGAGAGTCAAGACGTGATAAGGTACTATCTTGTCGTGGATGTGTAGTGTTGTGTGGCTTGTTTATCGATCATAGGTTTTGCACTTCAGCACGCACGCACAACCGCTTCAAAAATTATGAAGTACCGATGGAGCTTTTGAAAGTTCTATTTTTCAGTTATATGACCACTAATCATCATCATCAAAACCACCCTGCAACTATGTTGGGGTCAGCTATATGAATTCTGTTTCACCATTCCAGTCTATCCTAGTCGAAATCCTCAGATAGGTTTCACTTCTTCAGATCTATCCTTACTATTTTCATCCATTTCCTGGGGCCATCAACCTATGTACAAATTTTTTTCATCACCTGCGTTGTCCTCCTTTGGACATGTCTAAACCATTTCATACAAGTCTTTTTAAATTTAGCATCTTTCGATGCTTCCTCTAAATGCTCCTGAATGCTCTCTCATTTCTGATTCTATGTTTCCTAGTTTTACCATACCTGAACCTCGCATTCTCATCTTTGCTACACTTTTTTTTTTTTTTTTACATGTGTTGTTTTGGAACTGGTCAACATTCTACTCAATAACTCATAGCTGGTCTTGTTGCTATCTTTGAAAAAAATTTCCTTCAATCCTTTGCTGTCTGGCTTTCTTTTTGTTACAATATACCTCTCTTATATTGTATAAATTATTCTTATTGATATGGTCACCATTTAAAAAAAAAAAAAAAAAAACCTTCAATCTTGTTGGTATGCACCAAACACAAGCACTTTAGAAGCAAGTCTCTACTTCAACCATCTAGCTCTTATCATATGTTTGATAGCCTCCTCATTCTCCCCATCCTTACTAATTACAGAGCCTACCAGCTGAGGAAAACAAAAGGCATTACAGGCAAAGAAAAAAAACCAGGACAGTTGAATCTGTATCCTTGCCCTAAATTCCCAAAAGTGTAGTGTTGTATCCTTGATCCCTGTATCTAAGTCTCATATCCATGTCCGTATCTGGGCATCATAGGTCTTATCACATCTAAATTCCCAAAAGTGTAGTGTTGTATCCTTGATCCCTGTAACTAAGTCTCATATCCATGTCCGTATCTGGGCATCATAGGTCTTATCACATCTATGCCAAGTCTTACTTTTCTTAGTAAAACTCTAAATGTATTCTTGTATCGTAGATAGTTGATATCCCGATGATGGCAGCAACACCCCTACTACTAGTAGAGGCCAGGATGAAAATCTTCAGGATAGTTGCACAGATAAAAATAAGTGATCTATAGTACTGTTGAATTGAACTCCAATCTTGTGGGGTTCAAGTCATGTTACCCATAAAAAAAAAGTACAGTTGAATTGCTGAAACTGGATTCTTATGTTTGCAAGAATAAAGTTTCAAATTCAAAATGGGGTTTTGCATTGGATGGAAAGATGATTTGCAGATACATTTTATTGATTAGAGAACACAGTTGCCATCAGCAGTAGTACTAACACCAATTTTCATGAAAAAAAATAAGAAAAAGATTGATGCCTAAGCCTACAAACTTCCTCTTATCTGGTGGTACCAGTAGACCTGATGAACATGGAATGTCTCCGCTTCTAAATTGGTTCTCATGTTCCTGATTATTATCTCTTTCATTAAAATATATGCATTTGCTTGTGCCATTGTAATGAAGCTGTTTCTTTTTCCAGGTGCGTGGGATCTACAACATGTCTCATGGAATTGGGAAGAAGGAATGAGAACTGTATATGCTTGATGAAGAACAATAAGTTTGGGAGCCTTATCTGATGTTGTTGGGTGTTTGAATATGGATGAAGGTTTTCTTGGTAACTCTTTAAAGTAATAATAATGTTCTGCTAGATGTTTGTTTCTCATGATCATTGTACTTTCATTTTCTGAGATCACTTTGGAATTTGTATGCCTTGAATGAATTTTGTTATTGTGTGAACGTTTTAAGATGGAGGAATCATTTGATAGGTGGATTGTAAATGATTGTGACAGCTACCTTGAAAATTTTAAACGCCATATCCCATAAATCATCCAAATCAGATTCATCTCATCTTATCCTATATATAAGATTTTTGGTGACAGCTAGGTTGTCTGGATTTGGGGAAAGTGGGGAAATTTTTAACTCTGACCATTTCCCCACATCCTAACAACCCCTCACCATAAAAAGGTGGATAGTTCGAACTCTGATCATTTCCCCAACCATTGGGATCCCACTTTCTCCTCATTTGAGTGCCTCTTGCTGTCCTGGATTCCAAATCTCCTCAGAGATTGTTGGGTAAATTCTGCTTTCTACGTCAGAACCGAAGAAGGGTTGCCACATGCATGGCCAGTGAAAGCCTTAATAAAAGCTTTTGTGTTTTGGATCTTTGTAGACTGAATGCAGGTGAGGGGGCCCATGTTCTTTCTCTGCTATATCAGCTACCTGTGATAGTTAATTACAGGTAATTAGATTTACAGATAAACTGTGTAGCGCAGCAGGATTCTGAGGGTCCAAACGGCCTGTTAATATCTTATTTTGTTCAACCATTCGCTAGACTTGCTAATCAAAGCCCATTAAAGAATACATGAATATCCCTTTCATGGAAACAGCATAATCATGCGTGTCATGGTAATCATCAATGCTTAGGGTTCCTGTGCATGTTCCCCACCCTGGCTAAGAGAGGCCATTCCTACGTGGTGGTGTTACTTAGGCCGGGCCGCGCAACAAATATAATAAATATTTATATATAATAAGTTTCATCTTCTCCTCTTTCTTATATAAATTATCACAATAAATCTAATAAATATTTATATATAATTATTTCTTTAGTTTTTTATAAACTTTTTTAAAAAAAATGACTGGACCATTATAACATTTCAACTTTGACTTTAGCCTAAATGACTCAAATGCTGTAAATTTGGGTCTAGATCTAGATGTAAAGGTACAAAGCACTCCTGAATCTCTTGCCTAGCATCAAACTTCAACTTCAGATGTTAATCAGAGAACTCTATTTGCATACAACCTTTTGGAGTCATGTTTACCACATCTTCAGGACCAACATAGTTCATATTTTGTTAAATGGATATGCATATAAGATTTACCTTTTGAACTCGGCATATGCATCATAAGTTGCAACCCCTTCCATTGTCATTGTCTGAAGATTTGGTGGGTGTGTGAGCGTTGAAAAAAAAAAACCTCATAAAAATAATATTTAAACAAAAACCCATACTAAATCCAAACCAAAATATCCAGACAAATGAATCAATAGTTGAGAAGATGAAGGGGCACAGAGTTTATAGGTAAGAAGAGAATAAAAAAGAAAAGAAAAGATGTATCTGTGGTGCAACAATAACGAGTAGAAAACGCTGAGTTTAACAAACCAGTTACCTTTTAGAAAGAGAAGGAAGAAGACAACCAAGGTTGGAACATTAAAACATGTTGTGCAATCGCAAAAGGTAAATGTAGGTGCAGAAAATTATGACCCACAATAAGAGGGTGCCTTATAGGGCTTATCCGAGAAGATGATGGTGTCTGGAATGTCTGGATGCCGTCCGGAAGCCTGGAAGGGAAGAACAAACAGTCAGAGGACCCTGGCCTGGGTGGCGCAAGGCTCTCCGATGCCAAAGTCAGTATGGGAACTGGAACAATGGAAGGAGAGGAGGAAGAGAGACAGAGTAACGGCTCTGGTATGGAAAAATGGCGTACCTTAGATGGTGGCATGGATCTCTATTTATAGAGTGTGGAACGTATCTTTGGAAGATATTGTGGTGTGGGTCCCACGATTGGACTGGGAAGTCACGATCAGCCCACATTGCATTAATTGTGGTCCAATCCAGCCCACTATGCATTAAATGCCCGTCGGGTCAGCCCACACGCATTTAATGCACATCTTGTTGGGCCAGATCCTGTTGGGCGCCTTTGGCGGTAGGAGTACCAGCGGATCTGCCCTCGGGCCCTGCCCTGATGTGGCTTCAGCCGCTGGATGGGACTCTGTCAGGGATCTGGCGAAGATCGTGGGCGGCTGGATGTCGCGTCTGTCCCACCAGCGCGTGTCCCTATCCCTCCACGTGCCTGACGACGTGGGGGATGAAGGGCACACGTGAATGTTCTCTCTTGCTTCGGCTTCTGTCTCGGCTTCTTTAGCCGAGATGGAGCTTTCTGCCGAGGTGGTACCCGTGGTGGCTCAGCCGAGGTGGTGCTCCTTGCCGAGATGACGCCCGAGGTGGGCCAGTTCGGCGCTAAGGGCCCGGAGCTGTCCGACTTCGGCCGGACCTCCTGTCCTGGTAGCCGGGACGAGCCTGGTGCCACGTGGATGACATGAGGATGGCACGTGAGAATGCTTAACCTCATCTGATGGCTGTGATTAACTTAATCCTGTGGTTCGGGAAATCTCCCCACACAATTGCCCCCTAGGTTTTGACCTCTGAAGTGTGCTAGCCTTTAGGGGTTGAAAGCTAGAAGAATCCATCTGGGGATACTGTGATCATTACCTGGTGTCGCTTCAACTCTTTAAAGCAATAAATGCCCTGCCCTGTCCGCTTTTGGAACCGAGCTGACGGCTACACGCGTAGTTTCTGCGCCGACTGCGTTGTCTCATTGATTGACGGGTTGTCTCATTGATTGACGGGCACGGGCTTTGAAGTGTCTCTTCGAAATTCGGAGGCGGTACCCAAATGAGGGTTTCCCCTTCTATAAATAGGGCCGTCCCCTTCTTCTTCTTGCTTCTGACTCTTTTCGCCTTCGCCTCTGCTTTTACTTTCAATTTCTGCTCTGATTTCTGAGATCCGTTCGAGGCTTCCGATCTCCGTTCTGGTTCCTGAGATCTGTTCGAGGACGACGACCGTGGAACGCGTCTGGATCTGCTCCTGATCTGCCTCTTCGTCCTCGTAAGTCGCTTTGTTCTTCTGTCTGGTTTTTCTTGGGGTTTTTTCGATTTCTAGGGCTTTTCTTCGTCGTCACCCCTTCTAGACATGGGCACCCCTAGATTCAGGGTAGATTCTGATGAGGGCTTGGCCGAGTTTAGGGCTGCCTTCAAAATTCCGGAGGGGGTCCTCCTGAAACCGGCAGACCTTGCCGACGCTGCCCTATATCGCTGCTACGGCGGCTGGATGCCATTCCCTCTGATCTCTGTGATCGAGGGCGGGGTCAGGTTTCCACTGCACCCCTTGCTTAGGGCTTGCCTTAGCCTTTGGTCCCTCGCCCCGGGCCAGCTGATGCCCAATGGCTACAAGGTCATCATGGGCACAGCGAAGCTGAACGAGATCTTGGGGACCAACCTAGGCCCTCACGACATCGAGGACACTTATGATATCTGCAAGGCTGGGGAGGGAAGATACTATCTCCGTGTGAAGCCGCAGCGAAGGGGCTTCGTCCTAGCCTTGGAGGATTCAAGTAAGAACGCCGAGGAGGATTTCTTCTGTGTCTCGGGGGACTGGGAGTTCGGCCCAGGTGAAGATAGGAGGCTGTCGGTCCCACGTCGCCCTGGGGAAGTCCCAAGTAATCATCGCTGCTTTTCTCCTTTACTGTTTTGCTTATCTCACTGGTGCCGAACTGACATTCTTCTTTGCCTGTCGAGCAGAGGCGGGTGCAAGGCGACGCCGAGCTGCTAGCGAAGGTTGGAGGAGGAATACCGAAGACATCAACAAGGTCGAACGGTACAAGGGGCACGAAACCAGGTCGGCTTGGAAACTGCTTGGGTACACGCCGAGGTATCGCGGCCACTACCACAGGACCGGAGTTCCTGGGGCGGACGAGACACACCCTGACCGTCCGACCGTATCGGTTGCGGTGTTTAGCGGGATCCCCTTGACCGATCCTGTTGCTGACCGGACTGCGTCTGGAGCCGAAGCGTCCACTTCCGATCCGGGGCTGCCGGACTTGTCGCAGATAGTGGAAGCTTATATCTCTGACCGAGAGGAGGACATGGGAGGAAGCTCAAGGGAGCCCGCTGTTAGGGACCTGGCTGCCAAGTTTAGGCAGAGGTCAGCGTCTTCTGGGACTCCGTCGCCTACTGGTACTCATGCTGCTTCGGGTCCGGTGGGCGTGGGCGCTCCCTCTGTTCCTGCCCCTGCCCCGAGTGGGGGAGCCCGGCAACGCTCGCCGGACCGCTCGAAGGAGGGGTCCCCGCCCAGGAAGAAGTCCAAAGCGGGGGAGAAGAGCTCAAGGGCTGATCTGCAGTCGGGCAAAACTCCTGAACGAGCTCCTGGGGCCAAAGCTCCAGCCGAGAAGGGAGGCGAGAAGAGCGCGCCGAAGGAAAAGAGTGCGCCGGCCGAAAAGGGTGCGCTGGTCAGCAAGTCGGCTGTTGGTCCAGCGCGCGAGCCTCTCATCTTGGCGGGACAAGGGTCCGGATCGGCTTCTGGGCCCCGAACTGCCCCAGCACCGTGGAAGCCGAAAATGGAAACCTCTACCGGCAAACCCTTGAGCGTTGAAGACCGGTTGCTGGGAAATGCCGAGGTGATTGGGGCTCTCGCCAAGGCCTGTGCTCTGCCAAGAGACATGGAGACGCACGACAGGTTCGAGGATGAGAGCCTGATGGTCTCGGCGATCCAGGACAATCTTCGGGTAAGTGTTTGCAACGCCTCTCTTCATTCTTCAAGTACCTTGGTCGAATCCTGACTCTCTGTTTCTATTTGCAGAACGTGCAGAGGCTCCTAACCGTGGTGGGAAGGAGGGATAGGAGCGCTGCAAGAATGACCCGCCTGGAGTCCGAGCGGGAGAAGTTGAAGAAGGAGCTAGACGAGCAGCGGAAGGGATTGGAAGAGCTCAAGGTGGCCAGTGCTGGAGAATCCGCTCGGCTGGCGTCGGCTCTGGCTGAGGTCGCCGAACTCTCGTCTCGGGCCGACCACATGAAAGGCGAGCTCTGGGCGAGGAACAAGAAGGCCGCCGAATTGGAGTCTGAGCTGGCCAGGTTGAAGGCTGAGTCTACTGCTGAGGGGACGAGGCTGCGCGCTGAAACGGCGAGGTTGAAGGTGGCGAACGCCGAGCTAGAGAAGGAAAAGGCCTCTCTTGAGGCCGAGGCCCAGTCCGCCTTCCAGGATGGGGTAGATCGAGCCACCGAGCTGTACGAGAAGCAGGTGGAGGAGATCACCGCCATCCTGTTCGAGGAGGGATGCCTGGCCGCACTGAGACGTGCGGGGGTCCCTGAAGACCACCCCGTCTATCAGGACCTGCCGAAGTATTCGGACCTGGATCCCGAGCCGAGCTCCGTACCTGCAACTGATAGTGCCCCGGTCGAAGCTCCTGCTGTTGTCGACGCTCCAGCTGCCCCGGTCTTAAGCGATGCCCTAGTCGCCAGCGAGGCTTTGGCCGTGCCTCAGGGTGAGACTTCTGCTCCTGGTTCGGCTGAGGTGCCAGCTGAAGCCTCGTCTGCCAGCGACGCTCCAAGCGAGGTCCCCATCTTGGCCGAAGCTTCTGGCCCCTTGGAGACGGTGATTGACCTGGTCGAGTCGCCGAGACCGGAGTAGCTCTACCTTGCCTTTGTCTTTCCTTTGTAATGTTTTTACGTTTCAGCCTTGTAAATATTCTCTCCAATCAATGAAAGTCGAGCTTCTTCACTTATGCATTTTCTTTTTGCATTTGTCTCTCTTCCATTTCTGGATGTGCATTGAATGGTATTGAATGCCTTTACCGTGTGGCGTGGCCCTTGAGGTAGAAAGAGTCAAACTGTCAGTGCTGACACTCCGTATTCTGGAGACCATAAATAGCAACAAACAAGGTGGCGCAGCCGGCGAGGGAATCGGACGGATGTCTCCACGTGGCGCCATAGGGATCGCTGGTCAACAGCCGTGCATCCCCAGTAACGCGTGGGAGACTTCGCCCTCATAACTTTCTTCGGAGACCGAGTCCTCCTCCTTCCTATAAATAGGGGTGGCAAGCTCGCCATGGGAGAAGAAAAGAACATGGCTGTAGGAATCATGTCCGGGAGGTGTCCGAAATTTCTTGATCCGGGGGGGGAACCCTGCGCCGTTGGACGGCTATCCCCGAGGGGGGAAGGCTGTCGTGGTCTGCGCGCTCTCTGAAGGAAATCCCCGTGGACTACGCGCTCTCTGAACGCGGGTCCACGGCCATCCGTCCCTGGCGAGGCAGAATGAGGATGCGCTGCAGGGGGACGGTGGCGCCTTCTCGTCCGACACGGCCCTGTGCGCCCGTCGTACGGCAGGCGGGATTGGGCCTCGCTGGTCCGGGAGGTTTCTTCAAGCTCTGCTGGTCCCACTGACCGCCGAGGGTGTGGCAGAGCCCAGCGGGGTCCAGGGCCTCCGACTGGAGGGGCTGTGCGATGCTTTGGTCTGACCAGCCAGAGTGCATTGCTGCATAGCCCGGTGAAGTTCAGGATCGCTCAGAGCCTTCAGGCAACGATCCGGTCGTCGTGGAGTGAGCGAAGATCGGAGTCTTTCTGTCACTTTATTTTCTGCTTCATTTTCTGTTTTCAGAGGACTGCGATCCTCCTTTCTGTACTCTTCTTTCTGTTCTGTAGTTCTTGTAACAAAGCAGTTCATAATGAATGAAAAGGAATTTTCTGATTATCCAAGCCGTGTACAGTGCTTCTGAGTTCTTTTTCTCATTACTTTGCGCTGTTCCGGAATGCTTGGATTTGTGTTTGAATGCTGGAACTGACCTCGGCCGAAAGGGCTGGCTTTGGCCGAGACGAGCTGCATTGTGCCGAGATTGACCCATTCCGCTGGCCTCGGCTCGGCGAAAGTGAGTTCGGCAATGGCCTTCTGATGGGTGTATGAACCCGGATTTTAGGAAAGGCTGAGTGTAGAAACTGCAGGCCTTTTCCAAGGCGTAGAGCCTGAGTGTGTCCAAGACACGGGATTTTAGGAAAGGCTGAGTGTAGGAACTCGAGGCCGTTTCCAAGGCGTGGAGCCTGTGTGTCCAAGACACGGGATTTTAGGAAAGGCTGAGTGTAGGAACTCGAGGCCGTTTCCAAGGCGCGGAGCCTGTGTCCAAGACACGGGATTTTAGGAAAGGCTGAGTGTAGGAACTCGAGGCCGTTTCCAAGGCGTGGAGCCTGTGTGTCCAAGACACGGGATTTTAGGAAAGGCTGAGTGTAGGAACTCGAGGCCGTTTCCAAGGCGTGGAGCCTGTGTGTCCAAGACACGGGATTTTAGGAAAGGCTGAGTGTAGGAACTCGAGGCCGTTTCCAAGGCGTGGAGCCTGTGTGTCCAAGACACGGGATTTTAGGAAAGGCTGAGTGTAGGAACTCGAGGCCGTTTCCAAGGCGTGGAGCCTGTGTGTCCAAGACACGGGATTTTAGGAAAGGCTGAGTGTAGGAACTCGAGGCCGTTTCCAAGGCGTGGAGCCTGTGTGTCCAAGACACGGGATTTTAGGAAAGGCTGAGTGTAGGAACTCGAGGCCGTTTCCAAGGCGTGGAGCCTGTGTTGCCGGAGTCGACCAGAGAGACAGATTGACGACAAGGCAAAAGCTGCTTTTATTGATTCTGAAGTTCATTACATCTTTTAGAAATAGAATTTCTTCAAGTGGGATACATTCCACGGTCTCGGCAACGGCTTGCCCTCCAAGTCTTCGAGCTTGTAGGCTGACTTTCCTGCCAGCGAAACTACTCTGAACGGGCCGTGCCAGTTCGGGGCAAGCTTCCCCTCATTTGGTTCTCTGTCAGCTGGCAGGGTCTTCTTTAAAACGAGCTCCCCCGTGGTGAACCTTCTTTCCTTGACGTTTTGATTGTACGCCCTGGCTAACCGTTGCTGGTAGTCGGTTAGTCTCAGGGCTGCCGCTTCTCGTCGTTCGTCCGCCAGCTCCAGCTCCATCGCCAGGTTCGTCTCATTCCGGCCTTGGTCGACCAGCTCCGTCCTCAGGGTAGGAAGGCCGATTTCCAAGGGAATGACCGCCTCCATCCCGTAGGCCAGAGAGAATGGTGTCGCCGAGGTGGACCTCCTTGGAGTTGTTCTGTACGCCCACAGCACGCTCGGAAGCTCTTCTGTCCATCTGCCCTTTGCCTTGTCCAGTCGCTTCTTCAGGCCGCCCAGGATCACTTTGTTGGAGATTTCTGCCTGGCCATTACTCTGTGGATATGCCGGGGTGGAGTAATGGTTTCTGATGCCGTGCTCTTGGCAGAAATCTCTGAAGGATTTGGAATCGAACTGAGTCCCGTTATCCGAAATCAGGGTCCGGGGGATGCCGAACCTCGTGAGGATGTTTTTCCAGACGAAGTTCCTGGAGTCCCTGTCCGTGATGGAGGACAACGGTTCAGCCTCTATCCACTTGGTGAAGTAGTCCGTAGCCACTATCAGCCATCTTTTGTTCCCTGGAGCTCGGTGAAGAGGCCCCACGATGTCCAGGCCCCATTGAGCGAAGGGCCATGGACTGGAGAGGGGACTCAGATCCTGCGCTGGCTGATGGAGGGAGTGGGAGAACTTCTGGCATTTCTCGCATTTTCTGGCGTAGACCTGGGCGTCCTTCTGCATGTAGGGCCACCAGTAACCCTGGCTGATTGCTCTGTAGGCCAATGACCGACCTCCTATATGGCTGCCGCAGATTCCTTCGTGAATCTCGTACAGGAAGTCGTCCACCTTGGTCGGGTGGACACATTGGAGGTATGGACCTGTGAAAGACTTCCTGTAGAGTTTGCCTTCTGGAGAGAGCCAAAACCGGGCTGCCTTGAGCCTGATCTTGTGGGCTTCAGTCTTGTCCTCGGGGAGCTGGTCATCCTTCAAGTAGGCGACGATTGGATCCATCCAGCTGGGGCCGAGGTCAGCACAGAGGACAAGCCGAGATGAATGGAGTTCTAGACTTGACCTTGATACTGACCCGACCTCGATGGTCCTCTTCTTTCCTGCTTCAACAGCGGAGGCCAGGTTTGCAAGTGCATCTGCATGCGTGTTGGTATCTCGGGATATTTGCCTGACCTCGGCTTTCTGGAATTGGGAGAGTAGCTTTTTCGCCAGGGCTAAGTAGGCCGCCATCCTGTCGTCCCTGGCCTGGTAGTCTCCAGCGAGCTGGCTAGTTACCAGTTGAGAGTCGCTGAAGATCTCCAGGTACTGGGCTCCGAGGATTCGGGCGCTGTTCAACCCTGCAATCAGTGCTTCGTACTCTGCCTCATTGTTCGTCGCTTTGAAGTCGAGGGTGAAAGCCTGCTCTATGACCAGTCCCTCCGGCGATTGGAGAACTATGCCGGCGCCAGCTCTCTTGGAGGTGGACGACCCGTCGACAAAGATCTTCCATGCCGAGGTGGGAGACTGCTGGGCTTCTGTTTCTACTGGCTCTTGCCCTGTGCCCCCCAGTGCCGTGCCGAGCTGGGTCGGAGCCGGGTTGGGGGAGGCGAATTCGACTATGAAGTCTGCCAGAATCTGGGCTTTGATCGCAGTTCGGGGACGGTACTGTATGTCATACTGCCCCAGTTCAACTGCCCACTTTGATATGCGCCTTGAAAAGTCAGCTTTCTTGAACAACGAACGGAGTGGGTGCTCCGTGATCACCACAATGGTGTGGGATTGAAAATAGTGGGAGAGCTTGCGGGAGGCGGTGACAAGAGCCAACGCAAGCTTCTCCAATAGGAGATACCTGGTCTCGGCATCGAGCAGGGTCTTGCTCGTGTAATAGATCGGCTTTTGAACTCCCTCGTCCTCCCTGATGAGGACGGAGCTCACTGCGTGATCCGAGACCGCAAGGTATAAATACAGAGTCTCCCCCCGAGTTGGGGTGGAGAGTAATGGGGGTGACATCAAATAAGTTTTGAGTGCGGCCAATGCCTGGTCGCACTCAGGGGTCCATTGGAACTTCAAATTTTTCCTCAAAAGCTGAAAGAAGGGCCTGCACTTATCTGATGAGCGGCTGATGAAGCGATTGAGTGCTACGGCCATTCCTGTAAGCTTCTGAACTTCCTTTGTGGTAGAGGGACTCTGGATGTCCTGGATGGCAGTGATCTGGTCTGGATTGGCCTCTATCCCCCTCCGCGTCACCAAGCTGCCGAGGAACTTGCCAGAGGCTACGCCGAAGGCGCACTTGGAAGCGTTGAGCTTGAGCTTGTACGCGCGAAGGGTGTCGAAGACTTGGCCGAGATCCGCCAGGTGGTCGCTGGAGCGCACAGATTTGACGACCATGTCGTCGATGTACACCTCTACCGATCGGCCGAGCTGGGCCTGGAACATTTTCGTGACGAGGCGCTGATAGGTCGCCCCCGCGTTCTTCAGCCCGAAGGGCATCACCTTGTAGCAGTATGTGCCGCGGGGGGTGATGAATGAGGTTTTCTCCTCGTCGGGCCCGTAGAGCGGGATCTGATGATAGCCTCGGTAGGCGTCAAGGAAGCTCATTCGGTCGTGGCCGGCGGTGGCGTCGATCAGTTGGTCAATCTTCGGGAGGGGAAAACTGTCCTTAGGGCAAGCCCTGTTCAGGTCAGTGAAGTCCACGCATACCCTCCATTTCCCAGTTTTCTTCTTGACCACCACCGTGTTGGCCAGCCATACCGGGTACTGGACTTCCCGGATGGCCCCTGCTTTTAGCAGGTTGTCGACCTCTTCGACGACCGCATCTGTCTGCTGCAGCCCGGTCCTGCGGGCTCTCTGTACTACCGGCTTGTGGTCGGGGTCGACGTTGAGCTTGTGGCACATGACCTCAGGGTCGACCCCAGGCATTTCGCTCGGGCTCCAAGCGAAGACGTCCACATTCTGCATCAAGAACCGAGAGAGTTCGGCCCTTTCTTCCTCTGACAGCTGGGTGCCGATCAGGAAGAAACGGTCTGGGTCTGCCGGATCTAGCCTGACCTCGGCCAGGTCCTCGATACTTTCTTCTCAGGGTCCCGGCCGATCTCATCGAGGCCCTTTTCGAATTCGGCCAGATTGACGCGCTCTGGCTCCTTCACTGCTGGAACTGCGGCCAACATGCACTGCCTGGCCTGCTGCTGGTCTCCCTTCACTGTGACTACCTCCATCTTGCCTTCTTCGTTCTCATGGACGAATTTCAGCTTTTGGTGGAGGGAAGATGGAACTGCCTCTAGCTTGTGGAGCCACGTTCTGCCCAGAATGACATTGTAGGGAGAAGGGGCGTCCACAACCAAAAAGTCGGCTGACACGGAGGCTCCGCCAACTTGGGTTTCCAAGGTGATTCTACCCTTGGGGTAGACTGGTGTGGCGGACAACCCTAGCAGAGGCGCACGGACCTCCGTGAGGTCTGCTTCGGAGAGCTTCATCCTCTTGAAGCAGTCGTAGTAGAGGACCTCGGAGGAGCTGCCGGAGTCAACGAGGATCCTCTTAACGGTGAAGTCTCTGAGCTTCATGGTGAGGAGCAGGGGGTCGTTGTGAGGGACCTGGACTCCCTCTAGATCTTGATCTGAGAACGAGATGGCTGGTCTGTCGCGGCGGGCTTTCTTGGGTGCCGGAGCGAGGTCGGCTTTCATCACTTCTTTCTCGTGCGAAGCCCGCCTGGCTTCGGCACGGGTCTGGGAGCTTCCCCGGGATGAGGACGTGGGAGCTGAGGACGCCAGATGGATCACGTTGATGATCTTCTCTGAGTCCTCGCTGTCTGGAGCCTGGGCTGCGTTCTGGTGAACCCGGCCCTCGCTGCCGCCGGCATCACCGGCCTTGACGAACTCTTGGATGTGGCCCCGTTCGGCCAGCTTCTCTAGATACCCCTGCAAAGTCCTGCATTCTCCAGTCCTGTGCCCGTTGCCCTTATGGAAGGCGCAGTAGAGCTTGCTCCGGGAGCCTTCGGTGGGTTCACTCTTCAGGGGCGGAGGGTACTTGAAGAACGGCTCGGATTTGATCTTGGCCAGGATGCGGTAGATCGGCTCCTTGAAGACGACATTGACGCTCTGACTGGCGCTGGAGGGAGGTCTGGGCTTCCAATTGCCCCCAGACCTAGACGACGAAGGCTTCGTCGAACTGGAGGCCCAGTCCCGCTTGGGCTCCTGCTTCTGGGAGGGCCTTCCGCCTTTTTGCCGAGGCTGGCTATTCTTCTGTTCGGGCTCCGGATGCCCGTCCTGATCCTTAGCTCGGATCTCATCTTCTTCCCGGGCGATGAAGCGCTTCACCCGGGACATTAACTCTGACATGGACTCTGGGGTGTCTCCGGCCAAGTCCTTTCGCAAGTCGCTGCCGGGGATCAGGGCATGCTGGAAGGCGTAGATGGATATCCCCTCCCTTGCGCCCTCGATCTGGCTGTAGATCGCCCAGAATCGGTGGGTGAACTTGGCGAGAGTTTCGCCCTGCTTCATTCTCAGGGCGATGAGGTCCCCTTCCTTCTTGGGGACGACGGTGTATGCTTGGAACTTCTTCAGGAAGGAGAGCTGGAGCTCCTTCCAACTGGGAATCGACTGCTCTGGGAGAGAGCAGAACCACTTCAGGGGGAGGTCGCCCAAACTGGAGGAGAAGATCTTGCAGTTTAGGTGACCCTCATTTCCCCAGATGGACATCTTCTGGGAGAAGTGTCGGAGGTGTGCAGATGGGTCGGACAGTCCGTCGTAGGGGACGAACCGCGGGACGGAGAACTTCTTGGGCAAGGGGGTGCGCTCGACCTCTTTTGTGAAGGGAGAGCCCCCTAGATCAACGTGACCACAGAGCTGCTTCTGGTCCCGCATGTCCAAATTGTGCTGGAGAGCCAATCTGACACGTTTGTCAAATTGCTCTTGCTTATCGTCCTTCTCCGGAGTCTGAGCTCGGTACTTTCGCTTGGGATGGCTTGGGCTACGATGGCTATGAGTTCGGCCATCGTGACTGTGGTGACTTCGGCTGTTGCTCGAGCCTTCGTCACGAATCTGGCTCTGTTTCTGGTCCAGATGATGTCTGAGGTCTTCACGAGGAGGCTGGGCTGCCCTGCTGGGAGCGTCCTTCTTTTTCCCTTGGGGCTCAGAGACCTCCCTCAAGGAGGCAGTTTGCACTGCCCTCAGCTGCTGCTGGAGCTCGCGAATCATCCGCTCTTGCTTCTGGAGTTGCTTCTGGAGGAGGGCAGCCTCGGGAACCTCTCCGGGGGGTTGAGCGTGGCGCGTTTCTCCCACGGCCACGGCTTTGTCCTTCCGAGGACGCTGATGCTGACGCTCATCGCGTCTGGGTGGCGGGACCTCGTCCGCTGAGAGTGAGGCCTCGATTCCCTCTTGGAAAGGGATCTCGACAAAGAGTTGGGAGCCCAGGCGGCCCTCGCCTGCGGTCGTGCCATGCACCGTGCGGGAGCGTCCTTGAGGAGGGACGTCCGTTGGCGGTGGTGGCAGTTCTAGCGCTACTCTTGAGGATTCTACCCCCTTCTTAGCTTTCGGAGGCATGGCTTCTGAGAGATTGAGGTTTAGAGAGATTGGGAAGGTTTTGAGAGGTTTGGATGGCTGGGATATTTCTTTCCCACAGACGGCGCCAATTGTAGGTGCAGAAAATTATGACCCACAATAAGAGGGTGCCTTATAGGACTTATCCGAGAAGATGATGGTGTCTGGAATGTCTGGATGCCGTCCGGAAGCCTGGAAGGGAAGAACAAACAGTCAGAGGACCCTGGCCTGGGTGGCGCAAGGCTCTCCGATGCCAAAGTCAGTATGGGAACTGGAACAATGGAAGGAGAGGAGGAAGAGAGACAGAGTAACGGCTCTGGTATGGAAAAATGGCGTACCTTAGATGGTGGCATGGATCTCTATTTATAGAGTGTGGAACGTATCTTTGGAAGATATTGTGGTGTGGGTCCCACGATTGGACTGGGAAGTCACGATCAGCCCACATTGCATTAATTGTGGTCCAATCCAGCCCACTATGCATTAAATGCCCGTCGGGTCAGCCCACACGCATTTAATGCACATCTTGTTGGGCCAGATCCTGTTGGGCGCCTTTGGCGGTAGGAGTACCAGCGGATCTGCCCTCGGGCCCTGCCCTGATGTGGCTTCAGCCGCTGGATGGGACTCTGTCAGGGATCTGGCGAAGATCGTGGGCGGCTGGATGTCGCGTCTGTCCCACCAGCGCGTGTCCCTATCCCTCCACGTGCCTGACGACGTGGGGGATGAAGGGCACACGTGAATGTTCTCTCTTGCTTCGGCTTCTGTCTCGGCTTCTTTAGCCGAGATGGAGCTTTCTGCCGAGGTGGTACCCGTGGTGGCTCAGCCGAGGTGGTGCTCCTTGCCGAGATGACGCCCGAGGTGGGCCAGTTCGGCGCTAAGGGCCCGGAGCTGTCCGACTTCGGCCGGACCTCCTGTCCTGGTAGCCGGGACGAGCCTGGTGCCACGTGGATGACATGAGGATGGCACGTGAGAATGCTTAACCTCATCTGATGGCTGTGATTAACTTAATCATGTGGTTCGGGAAATCTCCCCACACAGTAAATATTGTTATTTCCCATAAATTTGCACAATCACAAAATGTAATGTTGTGTTGCAGTGATGGGGAAGCTCCACGGATCTCCGTGGATCTAATGTTTTCTATTAAAATCAAAGTAGAAAAGCCCTCCACACACAACCCTATCACAAATAAACAGCTGAGCCACCCTTATATTAGCCGCTATTACATCATCACAAATAAACAGCTGAGCCACCCTTATATTAGCCGCTATTACATCATCACAAATAAACAGCTGAGCCACCCTTATATTAGCCGCTATTACATCATCACAAATAAACAGCTGAGCCACCCTTATATTAGCCACCATTACATCAAGTACATTCTGAACTAATTATAAGTTACTTAAGAGCAAGGCTCCCTAACCTCGAGCTTTGGGAGAAAATTTTGCAAGCAAATACTGATAAAGAGAGCTCTCACTTAAGAATGGCTGAAAAGCTATGACTTACAGATACTTAAATGAACAAACACTGATAAAGAGAGTTCTCACTTGAAAGGGTGGCTGAAAAGCTATATACTTGAATGAATAAACACTGATAAACAGAGCTCACACTTAAGGAAGGGTTCTTGTTTCATCTTCATCAGTAGACGTCTTGGATTTGGAGAACCAATGAGTAAAAGGAGATGAAGAACAATCCAATTCCCTCACTTTCACCAGCAAGAACAGCACAATCCCACACCCAAACCCCAGAGCAGCACTCGACCCAGTCAAAGAAACCGCAGCGCATACCAGCATAACAAATGACTCCTCTTTCGAGTTCATATCCTTGGAAGCCATGGCCAATTCAATACCTGAAAACAGCAAAAGAACCCCCAAAATCCCAATTGGGAACTGACCCAATATCCTCACAAACGAGTTCCCAAAAACCAGCCCCAGAACCAACTTTGCAAGCCCCAAAAACATCACTGATAGGCCGCCACGCCCTCCAAACCGATACTGCCCGGCCAGCCCACCGGCGCCGTGGCAACACGGCATCGCTCCAAACCAACACCCCACCAGATTCATTGCCCCCACGCTAACCGAAACGGCCGTCGCCGATGCCTCCTTCTCCGGGAACAAATCAGCAGACAATTTACACACCGCTATCACAGAATTCAACACAGAAAGGGGGATTTGCGGAATCGCAGCTCTTACGAACCCAATCTTCCAATCAGCCCAAGAAATCTTCACTATATGAAACTTGGAGGGGCCAAATTTGAGCTCTTTAACCAATGAAGGATCGCGAATGAAGCAGAGCAAAAGCCCAAGTAAGAATACAAGCAGAGCAGAAGGAACCATTGAGCAAGAGCGCAATCTCCTCTGGCTTCTCTGACAGGGATTTGACGAAGTGGGCATCTCTGATTCTTGACAAGATTGGACCCCATCCGAGCCGGACCCCGTGACGAGGACGATGAAGGCGGCAGCCGAAAGCGCGAGGATGACCCCGTCGAGGCCGAGCCAGGGGCGGGCGCCGGAGGACTTTCCCGTGGAGAAATCCTGGTTGTAGCGGATGTATTTGACGGCAGAGAAGGCGAAGGAGAGGCCCTGGGAGAGCTGGACGCCGCGGACAACGGGGAGGGGGATTATGCGGTAGAAGAGGGACATGAGGCCGGTGGCGCCAAGGAGGAGGAGGACGGAGGCGGTGGAGATCCCGGCGGCCATGATCTGGGGTACGGTGAGGTGGGTGGACTCGGCGATTGCGACGGCGGCGATGGACTTCATGGGCTGGACGGGCATGGGGATGGAGAAGAGGAGGCCAGTGAGGATGTTGTAGAGGGCGGTGAAGATGAGGGTGGTGGAGAGGTCGAGGTGGTTCACGAGGGAGAGAGCGAGGACGATGGGGATGTAGGTGCCGAGATCGCCGACGGAGCCACCCAGCTCCGACCAGATTGTGGTCTTGAGGCGGAAGCTGGCGGCGAAGGAGGGAAGGAGGCGCTGGCGCTGGCGCCACCATTGGTGGGGGAGGAGGAGAGGGGTTGTCGTGCTCGTATCAGACTCCATGGAAATGAAAGGAGGAGATGAAACGGCACAGCCGCACAGGGCAAGCCTTCTCAAGAGGAGTGATGAACCAAGTCATTCCCACTCTCCATAAATAAATAAAAAATGATTGTAATTGCAATCATCCAGACATCCACTAGTTTTTATCTTCTTTTCATACCAGAAGACCCATGGCTTTAATATTGGACAGTTGAGTGATAATATGACTCTCCACCAATGACCTACTACTTTTATTCTTGTCTCCAAAATATTAGGGCATGTACATAAACATTCTTGAATTTGTCTAACATAAGGGATAAGATATGTGAGTCTCTAAGTTTGTGGAAAATCAATTTCAACCCTTCTTCCCTCTCCTAAAAATAGGTTTTCCAGAAACTCAGAAAAACAAAAAATAAAAACATAAGTAATGAGCACAAAAATAGTGAGATATTTTCACAAAATTTTTACAGAATTAAGGGGCATTTGAAAACTCCAAAAATAAACTCTTATTTTTGTGATTTAGAGCTTTCTTATATAATGGAGCATTTGATAAACTTGTAATTATATTTTTCATTTTAGACCTTATTTCCAAATTAGAGCTTTAGCCTCTAAAAAGATAAGTTAAGGAGGTTTTTTTGTTTATTAGAGCCTTTTTTAACTAAAGCGGATGGATATATTCAATGCAAGACTTAGAAGTGTTTTGGACAAAAATAACAGTATAGGATTCTTAAAATACACAAATACTAGATTATACCTTCTAATTTTAAAAAAGTTGGGCCTCAATTACCATATAAAATAAGATATTCTTTCATGATTTTACCAAACAGACTAATTCTAAATTAGATATTTTGATTTTTGACCTTAATCTAATTAGCTCTTATTAATCAAAGTAGAATTTCCAAACGACATATGTTAAATACAAAATGTGAGTGCATGAAGAAGAGATTTTAACCTCTCCCCTTAATAAATAATTTTCAACAGACTAAAGAAAATAGTTGCATTTTATAATTTTCTCTCAAGAAGCACCGCATCAACTGTGAAAAGATAGTAAATGTTGAAAGCATAATCTTTTTTTGCAAAAATAGTGTTACTTAAGTGAGGCACAAGGAAAAAGCTAATAATGGTTCCAACATATGAATCCTTTGTTAGTGCCATAGTTAAATCTATCACTTCCTCGGGTTGTCAGTTCCATAACTAGTTTATTTAGTTGGGTCAGTTTTGTGACTAGTCCATAGAGTTGCATCTGAAAAGCCACAACAATCATATCAAGTTCAAAAAACTAGAAGCTCATATCATGGAAGGCTGAGATATTCAGTTATATCCTAATATATACCAACCTTCGGAAAATTGACCCTTAGGTAGCGTTTGGTTCGCTGGAATGGTTGTAGGCAGGAATGGAATGGAGACCGGAATGAGGCAGGAATGGAATGAGGCAGGAATGGGCATTTCCATTCCAGCGTTTGGTACGCTGAGGAATCAACCCAGTTGATTCCTATTCCTGCGTTTGGTATGCTGGAATGAGTGCAGGAATGGAATAAAATTTACATAAGACTGACCAAAATACCCTTGTTAGAATTTTATCTTTGGCTCAGTCAATATATAGATTATAATATTATTAAATAGGCGGGGCACACACAAGGTCTTCTATTTTATAATAATAATAATAATAATGTATAGATTATATTATTATTATATAGGTGGGGCCCACACAAGCTCTTCTATTTTATAATCTTATAATAATAATAATATATAGATTATATTATTATATAGGTAGGCACAAGTGCTTCTATTTTATAATCTTATAGGTGGGGCCCACACAAGCTCTTCTATTTTATAATTTTATAATAATAATAATATAGATTATATTATTATTATTATATAAGTGGGGCCCACATAAGTTCTTCTATTTTATAATATAATAATAATAATAATGTATATATTATATTATTATTATATAGGTGGGGTCCACACAAGTTCTTCTAATTTATAATCTTATAATAATAATAATGTGTAGATTATATTATTATTATATAGGTGAGGCCCACATATGTTCTTCTCTTTTATAATCTTATTATAATAATAATAATGTATATATTATATTATTATTATATAGGTGGGGCCCACACAAGTTCTTCTATTTTATAAACCAAACCAAACCAAACCAAACCAAGCCTTTTCCCACTAGGTGGGGTCGGCTATATGGATTTGACGACGCCAATCAAATCTGTTTAGGGCCATGTCCTCCGTTAGATCCATGTAGGCAAGATCATGTTTAATAGTTTCTTTCCAACTTCTCTTGGGTCTCCCTCTCCCTCTCCTACTCTTGGCAAACTCCATGCTTTCACACCTTTTAACAGGTGCCTCTGTTGGACGCCTTCTAACATGGCCGAACCATCTCAGTCGATTTTCTCTCATTTTATCTCCAATCGGTGCTATTCCTACTATGCCCCTAATTTCCTCATTCCTAATCCTATCTCTCCTTGTGATCCCGCACATCCATCTTAGCATTCTCATCTCCGCAACTTCCATCTTCTTGACATGATTATGCTTTACTGCCCAACACTCTGATCCATATAACAACGCTGGCCGTACCGCCACCTTATAATACTTTCCTTTAACCTTGAGGGGGACTTTCCGATCACACAAGACCCCCGAAGCACTCCTCCATTTGGTCCACCCGGCTTGAATCCTGTGACTTACATCAGTATCAATCCCTCCATCCTGTTGCACCATAGATCCAAGGTACCTAAAGTTTTCTTTTTCTACTATCTTTTGTGTGCCCAAACTTACTTCTATGTTACCAGGTGTCCTACTTTGACTAAACTTGCATTCCATATATTCCGTTTTGCATCGACTTAGCCTAAACCCTTTTGTCTCTAATGTTTTCCGCCACAATTCAAGTTTAGCATTCACTCCTTCTCTCGTCTCATCCACTAAAACAATGTCATCTGCAAATAACATACACCACGGCACCTCATCCTGGATATGTCTTGTAATCTCATCCATAACTAGGGCAAACAAGTACGGGCTTAACGCTGAGCCTTGGTGTAGACCAATCGTGATAGGAAACTCCTTAGTTTCGCCGCCAGTCGTCCTTATAGATGTCACTACTCTATCATACATATCCTTTATCGCCTCAATATAAGCGACACAAACTCTTTTCTTTTCCAAAACTTTTCAAAGAATCTCCCTAGGAACCCGGTCATAAGCCTTCTCCAAGTCAATGAACACCATATGTAAATCTCTCTTACCTTCTCTATACTGTTCCATTAACCTCCTCAGGAGAAAGATAGCCTCCATGGTTGATCTCCCAGGCATGAAACCAAATTGATTCTCTGAAATATTTGTTGTTCTTCTTAGTCTTCTCTCAATAACTCTCTCCCATAATTTCATCGTATGGCTCATCAATTTAATCCCGCGGTAGTTCGCACAGTTCTGAATATCTCCTTTGTTCTTGTATATGGGTACAAGAATACTTTTCCTCCATGCATTAGGCATCTTCTTGCTCTTTAGCACTACATTAAAAAGCTTTGTCAACCAACTAATACCATCCTCCCCCAAGCACCTCCATACCTCAATAGGGATACCATCTGGCCCAACCGCTTTCCCATTCTTCATTCTTTTCAATACTTCTTTAACTTCTTCCCTACTGATTCTCCTATAGAACATATGATTCGCTTCTTCTCTAGAAATGGTAAGCTGCCCCAATTGTATGTCACTACTACTGCTTTCGTTAAATAACTTGTAGAAGTAGCTCTTCCAACGCTCCTTTATCTCCTCCTCCTTTACTAATACCTTTTCATCCTCATCCTTAATGCATTTAACTTGGTTTAAGTCCTTGGTCCGCCGATCTCTAGTTTTAGCAAGCTTGAATATCTCTCTTTCGCCTTCCTTAGTGTCAAGTCGCCTATATAGCTCCTCAAATGCCTTTGCCTTGGCCTCACTAACTGCCTTTTTGGTTTCTCTTTTTGCTTCTTTATACCTCTCCAAGTTCGCTTCAATTCGATCCTTTTGCCACGTTTTAAAGCACTCTCTTTTAACTCTTATCTTGTCTTGGACGGCTTCGCTCCACCACCATGCCTCTTTCTGTACCGGAGCACCCCCTTTAGATTCTCCTAAGACTTCTTTCCCTACCCTCCGAATACACTCTGCTACCTTATCCCACATATTATTTGCACTCTCATCTGTCGCCCAAACGTCTTCCTCTAGTACTCTTTCCCTTAAAGCTAGTTGCTTATCACCTTTCAGGTTCCACCATTTAGTCCTTGAGCATCTATACAACTTCTTTTTTCTAGTCCACCTTTGTAACTGCACATCTATGATCAACAACCTATGTTGGGAAGTCAAGCTCTCCCCCGGTATAACCTTACAATCTTTACAAGCTAAACGGTCTCTTTTCCTAGTTAAGAAGAAGTCAATTTGTGTCCTCGATGAGCCACTCTTATAAGTCACCAAATGCTCCTCTCTTTCTAAAAAATGTGTTAGTTACCATGAGATCATAAGCCACTGAAAACTCCAAGATATCCTTCCCTTCTTCATTTCTATTACCGTACCCATGTCCCCCGTGTACTCCTATGTATCCATCTACGTCACGTCCTACATGACCATTCAAATCACCTCCTATGAAGACCATCTCTCCTTGGGGTATCTCTAGTAGCACTCCTTCCAAGTCTTCCCAAAACTTCTCCTTATGTCCATCTCCTAAGCCCACCTGGGGGGGCATAAGCACTAATTACGTTCACTATCTCTTCTCCTAATACTAACTTAATTGCAATAATCCTATCTCCATAGCGCTTTACATTCACTACATCTTCCTTTAAGTCCTTGTTTACCACTATGCCGACCCCATTCCTCGATCTATTAAGTCCCGTATACCATAACTTATACCCGGTCCTCTCAATCTCTTTTGCTTTGTGTCCCACCCATCTTGTCTCTTGCAAGCAAGCAATTGCGATTCGTCTCCTTTCCATTGTATCCACCACTTCCATAAGTTTCCCAGTTAGGCTCCCAATGTTCCAAGTGCCCAATCTCAGCCTTCTATTTTGGACTAGCTTCCTTACCCCCCACACTCGTCCAATAAAGTGTGAGGACCCTTGCCTATTTAGCACTGCACCCGGGCGCCGATGCAGCGGTCCTTGCTCATTTATCACTGTACCCGGACCATACAGCGCGTCGCTAAGTAGGGGACGCCCCAACGAAATTTCATTAGGTATCAAATCCATAAAAAAATCCGACTGAGTATTGTGCTGGCTGTCGGCTACCTAACGCACAACCCTCCTCCTTTGTCCGGGCTTGGGACCGGCTATGTCAAGGATACCCCAACATAGTATAATCTTATTATTATTATAATAATAATATATATATTATATTATTATTATATAAGTGGGGCCCATACAAGTTCTTCTCTTTTATAATCTTATAATAATTATTATTATAATAATAATGTATATATTATATTATTATTATATAGGTGGGGCCTACACAAGTTCTTCTCTTTTATAATCTTATTATTTTAATAATAATGTATAGATGTGAAGAAGGGTCTTTTGGTCTCAAAAAAAAGTAGAAAGGAATGGAATGGCCATTCCTTCCCATCCCGGATGGAATGGTCATTCCTTTACATAAGGGAATGGGATTCCGGAGGTAATGGTCATTACGCCACTTTTTTGCGAACCAAACGCTATAATGATCATTCCGTTGGAATGACCATTCCATTCCGACATTCATTACAGCGAACCAAACGCTACCTTAGAATATACCAAGAAGCGGGCCCTAAGACACTTAGTGAATCTAGTTAAAATTTATTTAGACTTAGCGGCCCAAAGAATGTCTTTTTATTAAAAGGCTTCTCTAGTTCTTTGGGGGACTGAGCTCTTTACTTCGATCTGATTTTTCGAGAGCTTTGTTTTGAGCTCCGATGGTCTCAGGGGCCTGAAGCTAATGGTATCGATCGACCAAATGACCTCTTCGGAGGACCAAAGCCTTCCTTTAATTTGGTTAATTTTTCAGAGAGTTTATTTTTTAGGCTGGAAGGGTCTTGAAAAATCACACTGTCCCTTGGTAGACTGAAACATATCTGAATTTGAGTCAAAGTAGCCGTCGTGCATGAACTATGTTTCATGTTTCGGCACCTCAGGCGACTGAAGGCTTTTTCCTCGGTTGATTGAAGCTCAAAATCAAAAGGTCCTGAAATACCGAACTGTCACTTGATCGGCTAAAGCATATCTAAATTTGAGTCAAAATGGCCATTGTGCGTGAGCCGTGTTTCCTGCTTTGACACCTTGGGTGACTGAAGCCTTTTTTTTCGGATTGATTGAAGCTCAAAACCTATAAATATGTACCTTTAGAATCAGATTTGTATTTATGACCGTTCAAGGCTTTCTCGAGAGATCTCATTAAGAAGAAGTCAACCCCATTTTCCAAGCCTTCATGCCTCCTTCCATCCTCTCTAAGCTTGATAGGATCAGAGAGAGGCTCTTTGGAAAAATATCGATATAGGTTGAGTTCTTCATAGGAAAACATACAAAAAACTTAGATCATATAACCTCTATGATAATATGGTTGAGCAATATTGGGAGATCATCGTCACCAAGGACCATCTACTGTGAAGGCTGGAGCTCGAATCTAGATTCCGGTTCTTGGCATCAAATGCAATCTTCAAGTAATATTTACATTTATAAGTGTTTGATTTGTTTTTACTTCATTATTATATTTTGTAAAGTTGATTAGATCTTCGTGATCAAACCAATTACTAAAAAGAATAGTGTGGCGGAGTAAACCTTTGTTATTCAACCACTATATCAAAAAAATACATGGTTGGTGGAGTAGACTTGTATAATTGAACCACCCCATCATAAAAACTAGGTTGTATGAGTTTGAGGTGAGCCTAAAAACCTTATATAGTGGAAACCAAGAGACCATTGGGTGTGGTTCTCATGAGTCATGAGAGTGGATGTACTTCGGAGGACCAAATTACTATAAAATCGTGTCTCTACATGTCTTTATTGCTTTTCTAATCTATGTGCATATTATGAGATGAGCGAGCAAATGAATGTTTAGATTGAATATCAACACGTGTTATTAAATAGATATAATTAAATTTATATTTATTATTATTGATTTAATCATTGGTTGTTCTATTTTGGCCATTTAATTGCTTCAGCAACATATTTCTTCTTTATTAATTGATTATTGTGAATAAGTTTAAAATTGGGATAATTGGTTATGTAGTTGAGCGCTTTTTCACCATTTTTCATATCTTTTCCAAAGAATCATTGTTGTACAAATATGCCTTTATATTTTCTATAATAGATGCTTAATTATAAATATATTACTAATTATGTAATTCTTTAAATAGTAAAATCAGTTGCAAGTATAGCTTATCTAATTTTGTCATGATAGTGTATGATAATAATAATAAGCCTTGGAGTCTGACCCTTGGGTCATCTAAGAGATGGGTAGTGAATAGTGATCCAATTCCAATCTCAAGGGTCATTGGCTAGAAAGAGTGATCATAATATTTCTTGCTTTACAATAATTTAAAAAAATGCCTTCCAAGTATGAGTCGGATGACCCTTCGGAGCAGCCAACAGCCGGGTATTGATTGATTTGTTTTGTGCAGCCAGTCTCAAAAGTCTAGAGGTGATTGGCCATGGAAGGAGTGAGTGACGTTAGATTCCTTGGAGATGTACAATACCTCCAAAAGAACCACATTTTTTTTGTCTGTTTCCAAATGAATGACGAGAGATACCGTGTAAAACCCGCCACCTAAAAAACGAAAAGAAAAAAAAGAAAAATAAAATAGCACTGAGCTTCACACTTCGGGCGTGTTTGGCAACCCTAAAACCAAGCACTTATTAAATGATTTAGAGTTTATTAAAATTTAAAGTATTTAATAAAATTTTAATTATAATTTAAAATTAGAATTTATATTTAGAAATAAATGATTTTAAGCTCTTAAACACAAGCTGTTTTGAGCAGTTTTTTTTTTTTTTTTTTTTTTTTGAGAATTTTACCCAAAAAAGCACTTAATTCGGACGTGTTACGTAATCAAACACTTTAGCAAGTAGGGCACCAATTAGAGCAGTTGAGCTTGATTTTTATTTTTTTTTACCAAAAGAGCACATCGTCGGCGCCGACCATATTTATACTGAATAAGGTCGGCGCCAACCTTATTTACACTAAATAAGGTCGGCGATGACCGTGTCCGCGACCCATATTAGGGCTCATTTCCTTGTTTTTGCTCATTCTTCTCTTTAAAACCAGAGAAGATGAATATCCGCTGTTTATCTTTTCAGCTTAATGTATCAAGGTGGCTGCTTTATGTGGGATATGTTGAAGCAAGTTCCTCTTGGGTTTAAAGAAACAAAAATGACTGATCAATCTTAATCACAGCATCGACAACCGATGAGTCCAATGGCCCTATCTTCACAGATGGAACCCCTCGTAAAGTTGCCGATCCATTCGATTATGGGAAGGAGATGAACAGTAGTTGTTAAGGCAGGGGGAGGGTTTTGTTTATATAGGTTGGGTTTTTGGGTTAGGGACAGAATTGCCCTTGGGGTTAGAATAGGATTAGGGTTAGGGTAGAGGGTATTTGGGTCTTTAGGTGATCTTCTAGAAGATTCTTTGGTGCAAACCCCCTATGGTAAAAACAAAACTCTAGCTAGGGCCTCTAACAAACTAACTAACTCTAAGAAATAACAAAAGACACCCTATTGACTCTACTAATTACACCACTAGTCTAACCCTAGGAAAATACATAACTACCCTCACTAAGTCCCATAATTAATATAATTAAAATACTTAGGCTAATATATAGTATTCAAATTCACATTGAGGGCCCACCAGGGGTGGGGTCTCACACACCGGGCGTCCGGACGCCAGCCCCTGCGCCCAACACCCCATGTTCTGCCTCTTGGCGTCCGGAAGCCAGACACGGGTTTGAAGGAAAACTTGGTGGAAAGTTATCAAAGGAACCCCAAGAACTCATTTTAGGGCATTCAAGACTTGAGAGAGGCAGCTGGAGGCTAGGCTTTGGAGATATTCGAGGAGCTTTAATGGAGGTTTGTCAAGAATTCTTCATCAATCTCTTTCCATGAATAACTAACTCTCCATCTTAGGGTTACGAAGAAGCCCTAGTCTTGTGCTTTTGGTGATGTTTAGGTTCTAAGGTATTACATTACATGCTTTGATTATATGATGTGAATGCTATCCATGATTGGATTTGTTTATTAATGCAATATTCTGCTTTGGTATTTGATTCTTGTAGTTTTGAATACCAATCATGTAATGGTGCTTGAATGTGTATGAAGTTTAGATCTAAGATAATCTATGCCATAGAGATAGGTTATGCCCAGATCCAAACCCACAAGACCTATTTGGTGACTCCGTGGAGGTTTGTAACCAAAATGAATCTTTGAAGCATTGATAGAAAAACCCTAGGTCTATATTTGCCATTGCATTAGGCTAGAGTGGATTCGTTCCCTAAGACCTTTCTTTAATTGAATCAAACTCCATTTTTAATTTGCTAATTTAGGAATCAAAAACCCCAAATAAATATTTTGTTCTCCCTTAAGATTAATTTAGGAATTTGGAATACAACGCAACTTAGCCTTTTTATCCCAACGCAACTTAGCCTTTTTATCCCTGTGGATACGAAATAGGCTAAAATCACTACTCTCATGGGTAGTGATAGTAGCTAGGTTTAATTTAGTTTTGCAAGTCTCGCTTTCCAGCGAGCATGCATTCAGTTCAAATATAACTGGTTATGGCACAGAACAGACACAAATTTCGCATGCACCTTTATATTACACAAATCTATGAATTGTCATTCATGCCCTAATTTAGAAGATCTAGATGGCCTCTCAGGGTCCAAGGGACAAGGTTTAAACCATGAAAGAACTTCTTTGTTAGATATGATTCATTTATCAGGGGTAGGAAGGTGGGGAACACATTGAGAGTGATGCATACAATAGTGGGCCAAACCAGCCAAGCCCATGACAGATTTTGTGGACGAACCAACTAGGCCTGTGGTCCAAAATTAGGGCCTAAAACAGGGAGTGTCTGACTAGAAGTCTAAAGCCAAAGGAGTCCTTTTTGTCTTAGAATTTCTCATTTAGTTATATTTTTCTTGATGAGTTCTGATCAGAACTCTCTAGCAGATGTAGTTTTCGTACTTTGGCACCTTATTCAATCGCTGTCAAGCCTTCCTGACCTGTAGTGCTGGCATCGAAGAGGGAGAAGGGTTGATGAGAAAGAAGGGGAAGAAAAATAAAAAAATATTGATGGCTGTGGAGCCTTGACCCCCTTGGACAAAAGGCCTTCCAAAGAAAACATTATAGGAAAATAAAATATAAAAAAAACGTGCCCCCTTAAGAAATATGAAAAAATTTCAGCCAGCAGTGTAGAGACCGACCTTAAATAGGACTTAGCAAGTGGCCCCTGTCCTGAGGTTGGGGAGTAAAAATAAGGTTGCAACTGGGTGAGGTCAAACCAATAACTGTCCTAAGGGCAGACCAAAATTACACTCCATGAGTCTAATTTTCGTATCAGAGAAGAGAGAGCAACTCTAAAATTGTGAAAATAAAGAGAAATCAGATTATAAATCAGAAAAACAAATTATGAAACACAATGAGAAGGTTGATAGAAACAAAATTGGACGTGTGCTTCTCTTCCAACCCATTCATATTTGATGCATCATGTAATTAGATCATGTATCGAACAGAGGTGACAAGGATATGTATTGGATTGATACCATAGGTATATTAGAACTGCTTTCAGCATGTAAAAAAAACAACTGTAAAATAAGTGGACAGAGTAAGAAACAGAAAAGCAGCAATCCATTTTATCAGAGCATGAACCATTCAATTCAATCAAGTAGATACTTGTATCAGAAGTAGTCAGCATCTTGGAAGGGAAATAACATTGGAACTGTGTACCAAGACAACAAGAGGATTCAGCATAAACAAACTTCAAAATCAGATCCGCAGTCCAATCAACATCCATTATGTCAAAAGTTCTTCGGCCTCCACCGTTGCCGGCCTTGCCACTGAACTGTCTGAACTGCACCATGCCCTCGCACCGAAACAGTTGAAGAAGATGGGCGGCTTTGCAGCTGCATCGCTTGTGGGAAGCGCTCATTGATCGGTGTCATAACTGCATCTGGCAACACAACAGGACGACTGACCCTTGTGGGGGTGTTAAAAGTATCTTGGGGGGCTCTTGCTCCTATTCTTGAATTGATATGGGGGGTTCTTACTCCTATGCTTGGCCAGATATGGGGCCTAACTAGACTGGTTATCAAATGATTCCTGTCAACAGTTCGAGAAGAAAGCATTCGATTTGTCTCCTCAAATGCTCCAGAAATCCTCACAAGCCCATTCATGCTAACGGCCCTGGCAGCGTTATCTGGCATCTCAAAAGGATCTTCAATCTAACAGGTGACAACAACTTCCAGTAAATGAAGTGGGAATCTATAAAGATATCTATTAAGTGGGAATCTATATAGAAATCTATAGCTCTACCTATACGACCAAGAAAGTAGCTCACCAGTATCTTGTGGTTTTTCTTCATCCATTTTTCTTTGCTTGTTATGCTTTCCGGGCGTCCACTATATGTGCAAATTGCATATTGATTGGACAGAAAATCTTCTCTAGAGAACTGAATAGCAAAAAAATAAAGGATTAGCTCAAAAGAAAAGATTAGTACAAAAAGTTGAAGACTACAAATCTAACTGCATGAAACAAATAAAAAGATGTAGTTTCCACATATTCTCTTGAAATATGAAAAAAACAAAAAAAAAAAGGCTACATCAAGTATGGAGGAAGTTTTATCTCATTCACAGTGTGAGGTAATTTCAAAGGTTGTAGAGCCCATCCCTAAGCCACCCCTTATGGCATTGTTAGAGTCGACCTCCATTAATAATGGCCATTCACAAGAACACAAGAACTTTACACTC
Source organism: Litsea cubeba (assembly GCA_012931725.1). Classification (NCBI taxonomy): domain Eukaryota; kingdom Viridiplantae; phylum Streptophyta; class Magnoliopsida; order Laurales; family Lauraceae; genus Litsea; species Litsea cubeba. The sequence continues at coordinate 45,202,832 of CM022954.1, forward strand.
TCTGATTGCCACAATTTTATTTCTACTTGAATCTCTGGCATCATCTGGGCCTGAAAATTTTCAACCTCTGATTGCTTCTTGCGTGTTACATCATCCTGATAGACCCAGTTTGCTATTGACAACATCATGAAATAATCAAAAGAAACTAGTGATAATGTAAAGCCTACAAAGATATCAGACAATTTTAGAGGACAGAGAGCAGACCAGCTATGAGCTATGGAATATAATGTTATCCAGTCAAGAAGCAACAAATGCAGAAAATGAGTATAACGGAGATAAGAATGTTGAGATGAATGTATGATTAAACTAGGAAAGATAGAGTTAAAAAGAGTTTTTTTTTGTTTTTTACCAAAAGGCCCCTATGTTTCTAAGAAACCTAAAATAACCCCTCTACTATGCCATTTTACTATAACATCCATTGACTAACGGTCAATCTAATTAAACATAAACGGATGTTTTGACTCTTCACCTTTTTTTCATTTTTACCATTTTACCCTTCCCATTTACTGAAAAGTTGAAATGATTTGTTTAACCTTATAGAAGAAAAGGAGAGGGATGAGTTGGTTGTGTGTGTGAGGATGTCTAGGCTGTGTTTGGGTATGGTTAATGGAGTGGGCTGGATGGTGTGGAGGCTGGGAGGTAGCAGGTGAGGTGTGCAGTTGGGCTGAGTTGGTTCGAGCTAATCAGATGGGTTGAGTGAGGAGGCTGAATAGGTGGGCTGAATGAGATGGGTTCAGACTCGGGTTGAATGGCTTGGTGTTTGATAATTTAAGATGGGCTCTGATTGTGGAAGGTGGTGGTCATGAAGACATGCGGTTGAGTTATAGATGTGAGGTGTTCTGAGTGATGGGTTTGAGTGGACTACGAGATGTTTAGTAAAATAGGGAGATGGAAAGGGACTCTGGGTTGGTCTGGGCTGAGTGCAAAGAGTGATGAGCTAGGTTTGGCAGGGTTGGCAAGTGGGTCAGCAATTGGTTGGTGAACAGGTTGGTTGGGTTGGTTGGGAGAAGTGATTCAGTTCTGGCTCAGGTTGAATGGGTAATGGGATTGGAATGATGGTTTTGGGATCACGGGTGGGATGTTGGGTTTTGGGATTGGATTTTGATGCTGGTGAAGATGATGAGAATGGTAATGATGGATACGGAAGGTAGGTCGTGGATGGTTTTCAAAGATAGGTGAAGATGACGATGGTAATGATGATTATGATGAAGGCTTGGGCTTGATGCAGTGAAGATGGGTCATATGTGGTGTGCATGCCGTGGATGCTGTTCATTAAGGAGATGTTGTAGTTGTTTTGGTTTGAGAATTTGGCAGAACTAAAGATGAATAGTTTGTGTGGGTTGCAGTGGGTTTGTACGGGATTTAGTAGATTGTTTGTTGGGAGGGTGTTAAGAGATGGTTGTGATAAAGAAGGTGAAAGTGGTGAAGTTGACTGGGTGTGAGGAAGATGAGGTAATGGTGTTTGGTTGGGAGGATAAGAACTTGAGGACGGATTGAAAAGGTAGGCTTGGTTGGTTTGTTGCAAGTGGAGATAGGTGGGCGCTTGTTTGGCAGCGGGGATTGGGACAGTTTAGTTTGAGAAGTGTTTCATTGAGAGAATGGGATGGAGAGAGATGAGTAGAGATTGTTGTGTGATGAAAGGGTGTGCCATTGCAGTTGGCTGCTAGTTGGTGGGATGGAGAGAGTGCAGTTGACTGGATTGGTTTAGAGAAGTGGGGGTGCGGTTGTGGTGAGAGAGCATGTGATTGGATCAAGTGGAGAAGTGAATGGCTAGCGGGGGGGGGGGGGGTGGTGGGTTGGGTTTGTAACATGGTCAAAAAGACAAAAAAGTGAAGAGTGAGTGCGTCTAGTATACTTTTGCTAATATTGACAGTTAGTCAAGAGATGTAATAGTAAAAACCCAAAATACATGGGCTTTTCTGAGGTTTCTTAAAAATATAGGGGCCTTGACCGCATGCAAGAGCATTTAGGGGTAGCATTGATGGGTTCAAAAAAAAAAAAAAAAAAAAGAGACTCATTTGAGATGTTTGGGCATATGTCCAACATAGGCCGGCTGTGATGCCAGTGAGAAAAAGTCTTTTTATGCAAGTTGATGGCCCGCCAAGAGAAAGAAATAGGCCCAAGAAATGTATAGAAGTAGTAAGGTCAAATATGAAGAAGTACAACCTATCCGAGGATTTGGCCCATGATAGATTGGAATGGAGAAAAAGAACTCATGTAGTTGATCCTAGAATAATTTGGTTTTATGAATTTAAATAATTAGTAAATTATAGGTGAGTGTTCATCCATGAGGAATGGTTCGATTTTATTAGTTTTATATAGAAGTTGAAGGGTTTTGCTGGAAGACCTAACCAATCTCTAAGACGGATTGTGTTATGTCGTAGATAATATTGTATAACATTGTGGCCTCTTGGGATTATATGTGATGGAGCATATATAAGTGCAACTTATATCAGCAGTTTAGTTGATTGTACAATTATCGCTATGAAGCATATATAAATCTAGTTTATATCAGCAATGTCGTTGATTCTACAGTTTTTACTGTGAAAATTATATTATGTGTTGTTTATATCAATAGTAGTGCTAATTGTTTAGTTTATGCTGTGAGCATATAAATACATGTATGAAGGAGGGGTAAAGAGTGTGAGAACTACTTGTGGAGAGACAGGTGAGTTTCCAGTGACCATAGGTTCGCATCAGGGGTCAGCCCTACCCTTACCTCTTTGTATTGATTATGGATGAGTAAACTGTTCAGATTTAAGAAGAGGTACCTTAGTGTATGTTGTTCGCAGAGAATATAGTATTGGTGAATGAATCAAGAGATGGTGTGAATGAAAAACTTGAGAGATGGCAGGAGGCTTTAGAATCCAAAGGCTTTAAAATAAGTCGTGCAAAGACATATTCTATGGAGTGTGACTTCAATCAATGTCTACAAAGAGCTCAAACTACTGTGAGAATTGAACCATAGGAGATACCATATAGAGAGTCTTTCTGGTGAATGAATCAAGAGATGGTGTGAATGAAAAACTTGAGAGATGGCAGGAGGCTTTTGAATCCAAAGGCTTTAAAATAAGTCGTGCAAAGACATATTCTATGGAGTGTGACTTCAATCAACGTCTACAAAGAGCTGAAACTACTGTGAGAATTGAACCGTAGGAGATACCATATAGAGAGTCTTTCCTTTACCTTGGCTCGATAATTGATGAGGAGATTGATGAAGATGTCAAATATAGGATAAAAAGCGGGTTGGTTGAAGTAGAGACTAGTTTCAAGAGTGCTTTGTGACTGACGAAAGCCTACAAGATTAAAGGAAAAATTTATAGGATAGTGATTAGACCGGCTATGACCTATGAAGCAGAATGTTGGGCAATCAAGAAGCAATATTTGCACAAAATGTCCAACATAGGCCGGCAAAAGCGTGCTGGTAAGGAAAGTTTGGCTATACGGGTTGATGGTGCACCAAGGGGAAGGGTAGGCCAAAGAGGAAATGGATGGATGTAGTAAAAATAGATCTGAAGAAGTGCAATTTATCTGAGGATTTGGCTCAAGATAGATCGGAATGAAGAAACAAAATTCATGTAGCCGACCCCAACATGATTGAGATAAGCCTTTGATGGTGATGATGTTGTGAGCGCCTTTGATGGTGATGATGCGTGAGCATCTAGAATTCCTAGTTGTTTTAGCAGTGTTGCTAATTGTAAAGTTTAAGCTGAGAGCATAAAAGGTTAAGTTGCTAATTGATTTGTAGATAATTTAGGCAATTGTTTGCTGGGTTAAGTGGCCAAAAGAAAGAATAGTGTGTTGATGGTTGTTGAACGTAAAGGATGCTATTGCCTTAGCACAGTAAACTTCTTTTTAAAACTTCTTCGATCGGGCAGGCTGAAAAATATATCAAAGATCCACTGTGATTACTAGTATAGAGGGTTACTTTGCAAATTATCTTACAAAGGTTGTCATAGGAGCAATTATAACTTATAAGATGCTTGCTCCAAGTTGGCATAGCAGATAATCTATGTACCAGCTTGAAGGGGAGTGTTGAGAAACGACTAAATGACCAATTTGTAATTTTTGTAGACTAATTTATAATTATGGAAAATTTTGGTGGAAGATGTTTCCTATAATTTTTTACAATAGTGAAAAATATAAAGTGTTACGGTTGGTAATAATTAGGGTTGGATGACCAGTCCTCATGGTGCTCTCTAAATTCTTTCGCCTTCTTTAAAACCCTAACTTTCTTCTCTAACTTCTTTAACTTTTAAGCTTTTCACTTAATTTCTTGAGGATTAACTTTCAACTCCTCAAAGGTCCCAAAGTTGATGATACACCATAATTTACCAAGTTATCAAATCCAACATTTTAATATAAGGGAGTGTCATCAATTTATGTGCAATAATTACCTTTTCAAAGAATGTAACAAAAAGCTCGGACAGAGTGCATTGATTTACTTGATGGAAGCGTTGTCGTTGATATTTAAACCTTGCAATGTTAGCAGCACATATATCTTGTATGTGTCTCTCAACAATGAGCCTCGGTCCTACATAAAGGAAAAAGATGAGTATAGTGTGTATCATGTCCATGTGCCAATTACATCATGAATGCAGCCTAATAAAGTTTACTACCTTACCCTATATACAATTGAAGTGCCAAATATGTTAGGATCGGAAACACACACGATCAACGAGATAATCAATCAATCACACAATCAATCCACGAGACACGGATTTACGTGGTTCAGCAAGATTGCCTACGTCCACAGGAGATTCACGCCGTTCACTATAATTGGAGATTCCCACAAGAGTACAAGCACTCACTGTCTCTCTTGTTCTCTCTCAATACCATCATAAGTACAATGCTCTCACCACCCAGTATAAATATATGAAGCCCTAAACCTCTAGACACTCACAACCGTTGGATCTGACCTTATAACAGATGGTCCAGATTAAACCGACATATTACAGAGAAGCCTCTGTAATTAACTAAAGTCTAGATCGGGCTTCACCAACTCATCAATCTCCCACTTGAAGACTGAACATACTGAATGGCTTTGACAATAACAGAACACGGCTAAGAATCTCGATACCTCATCTTCAAGCTTGAAGACTAACTGAAGCTGAGCACAGCTTCAGTTTCTCTGTAGTCACCACCTTTGTGAACATATCTGCAGGATTCTCACTTAATAAAATCTTCTCCAGTTTCAACACTTTTTCTTCCAGAAGCCATCGTATGAAGTGATATCCGATCCGAATGTGTTTGGTTTTTGGATGAAGTGTTGAATTATTTGCAAGATGAATGGCATTATTACTATCACTGTAAAGCCTGCTGGCCTCTTGCTTCTTACCCAACTCTTCCATTAACTCCTGTAACCAAATCATTTCCTTACTAGCTTCTGTAGTGGCAACATACTCTGCTTCTGTGGTTGAAAGTGCAACAACATCCTGTAGTTGTGACTTCCAACTGATTGCTGCACTACCCAATGTGAAGACATATCCTGTAGTGCTTCTGCTTCTATCAAGATCTCCTGCCAAGTCTGAATCAACATAGCCATGCAATTTAATCTCTGATCCTCCAAAACACAATGATGCATTAGTGGTGCCTCTCAGATATCTGAGAATCCACTTAACTGCCTCCCAATGCGTTTTTCTGGGATTACTCATAAATCTGCTTACAACTCCCACTGCATGAGCAATGTCTGGTCTAGTGCAAACCATAGCATACATCAAGCTGCCAACAACTGAAGCATATGGGACCTTGGACATGTTCTCCTTCTCCTGTTCTGTCTTAGGAGACACCTCTTTTGAGAGTTTGAAGTGGCTGGCCAGTGGAGTGCTAACTGGCTTAGCACTCTGCATGTTGAACCTGTTTAGAACCTTTCAACATATTCTGCCTGAGACACCTTTAATGTGCGATTTTTCCTGTCTCTACTAATTCTCATGCCGAGAATTGATTTGCAGCACCCAAATCCTTCATTTCAAATTCCTGTGACAACTGTTTCTTCAAATTGTTTATTTCATGCATATTTGAACCTGCAACAAGCATATCATCTACGTACAAGAGTAGAATAATGTAACAGTCATCAAAACTTTTGAGAAAACAACAATGGTCTGCATGACACCGTTTATAACCTGTGTTGCACATAAACCTGTCAAATTTAAGATACCATTGTCTTGGGGCTTGCTTCAAACCGTATAAACTATTTTTGAGCTTACACACCATTTCCTCCTTTCCTGGTACTGCATATCCCTGTGGCTGATGCATATAGATGTCTTCTTCCAAGTCACCATGGAGAAACGTAGTTTTCACATCTAACTGCTCAAGATGTAAATCTTCTACCGCCACAATGCTCAAAACACTTCTGATAGTGTTCCATTTAACCACAGGAGAAAATAACTCAAAGTAATCAATACCTGCCTTCTGCTGGAAGCCTTTTGCAACTAATCTGGCTTTGTATCGCTTGCTACCATCATGTTCTTCCTTCAATTTGTACACCCACTTGTTGTGCAATGCTTTCTTTCCCTCAGGTAACTGAACTAAGTCCCATGTCTAGTTTGATGATAAAGATCGCATCTCATCTTCCATGGCTTGTTCCCACCTGCAATGCTTCTTCATAACATTCTGGCTCGCCACCATCAGTTAACAATAAGTAAAACAAAGCAGGTGAATAGCGCTGTGTAGGCTTAGGAGTCCTAGATGACCTTCTTGCCGAGGCAGGTGTTTGAGGGTCCACCTGTGGGTTTTCATTTTCATGCACTTCAGGTACATCAGTTTCAGAAGTGTCATCTAGTTCTAGGTATTCATTGCTGTCCTCCTGCACCTTGTCCTTATTTTTATGCATCACTTTCTCATAGAATATAACATTCCTGTTTCTAATGATTTTTCTATTTTCAGCATCCCAAAAGCGGTAACCAAACTCATCAGAACCATATCCAATGAAAGTGTATTTCCTAGATTTAGAATCTAGTTTGTCTCTTTTTTCAGCATCAACATGAACATAAGAGATACAACCAAATACTTTTAAGTGTTAAAGGTTTACCTCTTTTCCGGTCCAAGCTTCCTCTGGTAGTCCACCATCCAAAGGTACTGAAGGCCCCCGATTGATCAAGTATGCAGTAGTATTCACTGCTTCCGCCCAAAACTGCTTGGGCAATCCAGCATGTATCCTCATACTTCTGGCACTCTCAACAATTGTCCTGTTCATGCGCTCTGCCACACCATTTTGCTGTGGTGTATTGGGAATGGTCTTCTCTCGCTTAATGCCATTTTTGGCGCAATACTCATCAAATTCTTTGCTGCAGTTTTCTCCCCCATTATCAGACCTTAGGCATTTTAGTTCAAACCTGATTCATTTTCAACCAAAGCTTTCCACTTCTTGAAAATATCAAACACGTTAGACTTGTGTTTCATAGGATATACCCATAATTTTCTGGTAGCATCATCAATGAATTTAACAAAGTAAGAAGATCCACCAAGAGAAGGTACATGAGTTTGTCCCCACACATCCGTGTGTACTAGTTCCAACCTTTCTGACTTCAGTGGCCTGCCTACTTTAAGAAGGTAACTTTTTTCTGCTTTCCGAAAACACAGTCTTCACAGAACTCTAAGTCCAAAGACTCGAGTCCTTCCAGCTTACCTTTAGAATGAAGAATCTTCATCCCTTTCTCACTCATGTGTCCGAGTCTATAGTGCCATGTGTTTGAGTCAATGCCTTTATCTGCAACTACAATGGAACTTGTAGAGCTGTTAGTCAAGTAAAGAGTTCCTTATTTCTTCCCGCGAGCAACAACCATACTCCCTTTTATAACTTTCCAAAAATCATCTGCAAATACAGTTACGTGACCAGAGCTTGCAAGCTGACCAACTGATATGAGGTTTCTCTTCAGGCTGGGTACATGCCTGACATCATTCAATTGCCATATACTGCCGTTTGGCAATTTAACCTGAACATCTCCCTTGCCAATTATGTCACAAGGTTCATCATCACCAAGATAAACTTTTCCAAAGTCACCTTGTACATAATTTTTGAGATATTCTCTATGTGCAGTAGCATGAAAGGACGCACTAGAATCTATAACCCAAGATTCAGATTTATAATCAAAAGCAAGAATTAAAGCATCTTGAACAGCATCACCTGCGACATTTGCGGAAGCTTCATTGTCCTTATTACCGTCTTTTGCTTGTTTTTCTTCGGTGGAGCTCTGCGGTCCTTTTTCAAATGTCTTTTCTTACCACAATTCCAGCACTCAATCTTGCATTTTGAAGATCTTGCTCCTTGATTTTGATCTTCCACGATTTTGCTCTCTCAGATGATCTACCTCTGTTTTCTACATTCAATGCACTCCCTGATGATTCACCTGAAGGTTTCCTGCGAATTTCCTCATCGAGGATAGCACTCACAACATCATCAGATTTCAGTTTGGTTGGTCCTGAAGAATTACTCAGTAATGTAACTGTGTGGGGATATTTCCGAACCCACCGGAATACTGGCCTGGTGCTCCATCTCGTGCTCCAGCTAGTCCGTCTCGGTAAGGCTCGTCTCAACCTCCATCAGCTCGGCCAAGTGCTCCCACTTCGGTCAAAGCCTCACCTCGGCCACGCACACTCAACACCGGGGCGCCAACCGAACTCTGTCACCCTGGACCTCGGCAACGAGGCCAAGGCATCAACCGAGATCCCCTGCCTCACTAGTCGCCTTGGTCTCGGCCAAGAGCTCCATCTCGGCCCCTTGCACAACTCCTCCATCTCGGCAGAGCTCCACCTCGGCCAGGGCGTCCCCAGCCCGGCTAGGGACTTCAACCTGGTCCTCCACTTCAGCATCCCTGCGAGGTCTCGGCAAATCAAGGTCGCTCACCGACCTCAGCTCCCCGACCTCGGCAACATACCCTGACCTCGGTCAGGATGCCAGAACTAGCCAAGGCAGGGGTTGACAGCTGTCCTCCCTTGGACGCTCATGCACGCTACAGCACGTGCGACAAGACAAGGACACCGCCCATACTCTCTGACAGAGCCTCCCATACCGCCCATGCTTCCTGACAGATAGGCGTCCACAGACGCCAGAGAAGGCTACGATGGGACTGTAGTGGGCTATGATGGGACGGCTAACCACCTCACTGTCTCCTCTCTTCCTTTATATAAACACAGCAACAGCTTCTGAACGACGATGGCGAACACTTACACCACCTGCTGATTCTCAGGCATCGGTTCTTCCATCATCAACGAGGAGACGAGGAGCTTCAGCCTTCGTCCTCCTCAGTGAGTCTCAAGAACACTACCCCCGGGTCTGTGAATTTTTGTGCACTTACAAATGGCGCCGTCTGTGGGAAGCGAGCAAAAAACCATCTTCCCTACACACCATGCCTCAAAAAACCAGAAAAGGAAAGGAACCATTGACACTGTCGACACAGCTGCCGACGGTTCCCCACCGGGAAAGGTCAGGAGCAAGATCTGGTCCAGCGAGCGTCCAACAGCAGGGTCCTCGATCGGGTTCATCCTCTAAGGGTTCGACCTCGACTCCACCTTCCAAAAGGCGCACCCTGAAGGACAATAGAAGCAACCAAGCTCATGGCGAAAGCCCGGGTAACAACCACGACTTCAGAAAGTGGCTTGATCGACACATTGAGCCAGCAGTACGACAGAACATGGAGGTTGCCGGTTTTGCTCGAATTCGGCTGAATTCTGACGATCTCGGCACATCCCCCCTCTCTCCAGAGATCAGAAGCTTCCCCCTTCCTGAAGATTTCAAAGTCCCGAGGTTCGTCGTTTACGATGGAACCTCGGACCCAGCAGCACACCTCCGGCACTTCACCCAGAGGATGTCAGTGTGGGGCGATGCAGGCCACCTAAACTGCAGAGTCTACTCTTTCAGTCTCGGGGACCTCCCCCTAAAGTGGTTCTGCGCACTCCCCCGTGGATCGATCAAAAGTTGGCAGCAGCTCCGGAGTTCCTTCATGACAAAGTTCCAAGCTCACAAGGTCATCCCCAGGTCGACCGCCGACCTGATGGCCCTCAGAATGAAGCAGACCGAGAACGTCACGCAGTTCGCCAAAAGGTTCTAGACTGTCTACAGCCAGATCGAGAATGCCTCAGATACAATAGCAGTCACGTCTTTCCAACAAGCCCTCCTACCAGGCAACGAGCTTCGGAGGGACTTGGTCATGCATCCCGTGGTCACTATGGCAGCACTGATGACCAGGGTAAACCGGTTCGTCAGGCAAGAAGCAGACGAAGCCCGAGCCCAGGAGCATTTCAACCTCTACGAAAACAGCCAGGCAGTCACCATCTCAGCGGATGCCACCATCTCGGCGGAATCCTCCATCTCGGCAGACGCCTCCAGCTCCGCAGTAGCCTCCATCTCGGCGGACGCCTCCAAATCCGCAGCAGCCCCCAGCTCGGCAGAAGTTTCCTCCAGCCTGGGGGGCTACTGAAGCCTCCAATCATCTTTCAGCTTCGACCGCCCGTCAGCTTTGATCGCACGACCCTCTACCGTCATTTCTGGCGGCACGGTCCTCTACTGTCAGCTTCGATGGCGCCGTCAGCTTCGATGACACCGGTACGACCCTCTACTATCGGCTTCGATCGTACAACCCTCTACCGTCATTTCGACGGCACGGTCCTCTGCTGTCAGCCTAGAT